>MWMN01000129.1:35247-73033 GCA_002968875.1 Cordyceps cicadae | reverse complement strand
TTATATACTATTTAGTATAGGAAAAGGTTACCCTTTATATAGTTAAGTACTTAAAAGTCTATTTAAGTCTAGACCTTTATTAAACATTAGAGATATAGTATATAACCTTATTCTAATATTATAGTTATATTATAGATAACTCTAATATTAGAATTAAGGTTTAATAATATTATAATTATATTATTATAATATTATAACTTAACTTAATAAAAGTAGGTATATTTATAGAGACTTATAATCTTATAAAGTGGAGAAAAGTGGGTATATTTATAGAGACCCTTTTTTCTCCTTTTTATCCTTATAAGGTATAAACTACACTCTCTTCTTAGATATTATAGAGATCTTAAAATATAATGTTATATTAGGGATACCCTAGTTATAGGCGAGTAATCCTAGAGTTAACTAGAGAATAGGCTAACTTTAGTAGGATATACTAGGATACGATTATAATAAGAAGAGTGGCTAAAGAAAGGCACCTTTATTAAATTATAACTAACCTCTAGGACTATATATAATTACTAGAGAGTTAAAAGCTAGTATAATAGAGATTCCTAAGGAATACTTAAAGTATAGTAAGCTATTTAGTAGAGAGCTAGAAATAGGACTACTAGAATACTTACACTAGGACTATAAGATTAAACTCTAGCCTAGTAAAGAACTAACATTTAATAAAGTCTATCCTACTAACCTAGAGTAAGATAAAGCGCTTAAGGAATATTTAGAGGAAATACTATAGAAGGGATATATACGACTATTAGAGTCCCTAGTAGGACACCTAATCCTATAGGTACTAAAGAAAAACAGGAAGCTACGACTATATATTAACTATTAAAAAACAAATAAGATTACTATTAAAAACTAATACCTATTACTACTTATTATAGAGATTTAAGATAAGCTAGGGTAAGCTAAATAGGTTACTACCCTTAACCTAAAAGGGGCTTATAACCTTATCTGTATAGTAGATAGTTATAAGTGAAAAACCGNTAATGAATTTATAACCTTTACTTCTCTTATGTTTATAAGAGAACTTCTTACTAAGTTTTATTATCTTCCACTTTATAATAACCTTATATACCTTACTATAAACCTATAGTTCTATAAACGCTTATAGGTTCCTTTATAAAAACCCTTTACTATCTAACTTATTAAGACTATATATATAATAAAGTTAACTACCTATCTAGGGTATAATATAACCTTTACTATATTAGCCTAGGATTACTACTAGCTAGGGATATTATAGGATATAGTATACTATATCTAACCCTATTAATAGTATTCTACCCTTAAAGTAATAGTAGTATAGAGAGTATAATAGTAGCTTAATCCTAATTTATAGTAAGTCTATTTCTTAGGTAGTAAGTTAGGTTAAATATATAAAAGTACTAGTAAATAGTATTATAGTATAAATTATATTAAGAGATTACTTTTAATAGTTAAACTATTATTTAGATTAATTAGTAGAGATCTNTTAAAAAACAAATAAGATTACTATTAAAAACTAATACCTATTACTACTTATTATAGAGATTTAAGATAAGCTAGGGTAAGCTAAATAGGTTACTACCCTTAACCTAAAAGGGGCTTATAACCTTATCTGTATAGTAGATAGTTATAAGTGAAAAACCGCCTTTTAAACCTTAAGAGGACACTTTAAATACCTAGTAATACCTTTTAGACTTACTAATACACCTATAACCTTCTAAAACATAATTCATATAGTACTAAGGAAATAACTTAATAAATTCGTTATTATCTACTTTAACAATATATTAATCTACTTAGATATACTAGAGGAATATAAGAAGTATATATATAAAGTACTATAAGTACTATAAGACAATAAGCTCCTAGTTAAAGGAATAAAGAGTAGATTTTATTAATAGAAAGTTAAATTCCTAGGATATAAAATTATAAGGATAAAAAGGAGAAAAAAGGGTCTCTATAAATATACCCACTTTTCTCCACTTTATAAGATTATAAGTCTCTATAAATATACCTACTTTTATTAAGTTAAATTATAATATTATAATAATATAATTATAACGTTATTAAACCTTAATTCTAATATTAGAGTTATCTATAATATAACTATAATATTAGAATAAGGTTATATACTATATCTCTAATATTTAATAAAGGTCTAGACTTAAATAGACTTTTAAGTACTTAACTATATAAAGGGTAACCTTTTCCTATACTAAATAGTATATAATAAGTAATGAATTTATAACCTTTACTTCTCTTATGTTTATAAGAGAACTTCTTACTAAGTTTTATTATCTTCCACTTTATAATAACCTTATATACCTTACTATAAACCTATAGTTCTATAAACGCTTATAGGTTCCTTTATAAAAACCCTTTACTATCTAACTTATTAAGACTATATATATAATAAAGTTAACTACCTATCTAGGGTATAATATAACCTTTACTATATTAGCCTAGGATTACTACTAGCTAGGGATATTATAGGATATAGTATACTATATCTAACCCTATTAATAGTATTCTACCCTTAAAGTAATAGTAGTATAGAGAGTATAATAGTAGCTTAATCCTAATTTATAGTAAGTCTATTTCTTAGGTAGTAAGTTAGGTTAAATATATAAAAGTACTAGTAAATAGTATTATAGTATAAATTATATTAAGAGATTACTTTTAATAGTTAAACTATTATTTAGATTAATTAGTAGAGATCTTAGTCTAGCTATCTATAGGAAATCCCCTTCTTTATATATCTATTCTATCTCTACTATATTTCCTAGATTACCCTAGATTACTAGTAATCCTAGTAATCTAGATATTTATATAGGATTACTACTAGCTTACTATAATCTATAATAATCTAGTTATATAACCCTCTATTCTAGTTTAGTAACTTATAAGCACTTATCTAGTTATTCCTTTAGACTACTCTTTTAACTACCTTATATATATTTTTTAGTTTATAATATTATTCTCTTTCTCTATTAGTCTTATCCTTAAAGCTACTATATTAGGTTTTTCCCTTTCTTAGTCCTATAAATTTCTTTCTTCCTCCTATATTATTATACTTTACTATATTTAATAATATTACTAAGCCTTACCTTTTTAAAGCTAAATAATATTCTAAACTTACTATTATTATTAAAGAGTTTAGTATTAAAGTTATACTTTATTTTTTCTATTACTTAAAAAAACTTTTTTATAAGATAATAAAGGGTGTTTTTTATTATAAAGAGTATATTTATTATAGTTATTCCTATAATAGCTTAAATATATTAGTGTTTTCTTTTAATTAGATCCTTTTAGAATCCTAATATCTATATTATAAAGAGGAAGAGGCTACTACTCTCCTCTATTATCTTTAATAAGAGTCTTCTAAAGTACTAACTAAACTAGAGTACTTATAGAAGTAATATAAGTCTTTTATAACTTATAGTTCTATTATAATTAAATATAGTCTTTAATTATTAAATAAACTTAATAAGTCTAAGTAAACTAAGTTAGAGGCTATAATTAAAGTCTAGTATTTTAGTTATATAGATATAATAGATTAGAATATTATTTTTTTAGATTTATTATAAATACCTAAGAAGGAACTTAATAAGTAGAATACTATTTATTAAACTATTAAAGTAGGTCTAAATAACCTATAAGGTTTTTAATTAGTTCCTAGGTGTTTTTAGAGTTTAGGTATCCTTTCTATTTAATAAAATAATAATAATTTTTATTTTCTATTCTTTATACTTTAAGTATTTTTTTAACTTTATATTTATTTATATCTTTAATAGTAATATCTATAGTAAGTATTATATTACTTAGTACTTTCTCTAATAATAATATATAATATAAAGTATATAAATATCTACTTTTACTAGCTTTAAGACTCTACTATATACTATTAAATTTAATTCTAATAAATACTAAATACTAAAAATAGTATTAAAATACTAATAAAAACTCTATTTAAACCTACTTTTAGAAAATATAAGTATAGGCTTAGTCTATATAGAGTACTTTTAATAATTAAAGTATAAAAGGATTATTATCTAACTAGACCTAGATAGTTTACTCTACCTAGACCTAACTAGACTTTATACTTTTTTATAGGTCCTATAAGTATTTAGGTTAATAATCTCTACTATATTTATTTTATTAATTAACTTTAATTTTCTATATAATTTATTTATATATAAAATTCTTTAAATTAACTTATAAGTAATTATTATTAACTAATAATATATTATATTTAAAGACTTATATAGAATAATACTTTCTTTTAATATAAATACTAATAGCTTTTATAAAAACTATTAATAAATAAGAGAATAGTTATATCTTTAGGCTCTTACCCTATATCTCTATTTTCTATCCTTAGGTTCTTACCCTATATCTCTATTCTTCTTCTCTCTCTCTCTCTCTCTACTTATTATTCTCTTAGTTACTACTATATAGTGCCTAGTTATCTAACACCCTATTAAATAAGTAGGAGTTAGGCATCTAGAACGGACTTACGTTCTTCTAGCGTTATATATAGCCACTATATCTAGTAGTTATAGTGATTTAATTAAGCAATTCTCTCTCCTTCATCCACATGTGTTCCTCTGACCTGTTGCCCATGCCATCAGCGTGGGCAGAGGAGGCTGCCGCCCGGTCGCCGACCACGTATGCCCTTGCCCCCTGCGTGCGGGCGCAGTGCTTTTATTTTAAGCTGGACAGCCAGCCTCTCTATACGGATAGCAGGTGTACATGTTCTGGTCGTATATTGTGCAACCTCGATCCGGGATTGTCAAGCAGCGGTTATGGGGAGCTGCAACGGGGGAGGCGGGGCAGACAACAAGGACTTCAAACAAGGACTTCAAACAAGGCTCTGCTATTACATATACTTCATTCAAGCAGAAATGGTCTGTCGATAAAACAATTAAACCACCTTCTCCCCCATATGCCGATGTAAATGCGCCTAAAAACGATATCCATATCCATGTTCATATATTCATATACACATGCAGAGCTGAGATGATTAGGCCTCTCGGTCCAAAGACTGTCCCAGGACCATCTCGTAATACACACCTTTTTGAGCGATAAGCTCCTCATGCTTTCCCCGCTCTATAATCTGCCCCTTGCTAAACACCACAATGGTATCCGCATCACGGATGGTGCTGAGCCGGTGTGCCACTGCAATCGTCGTGCGGCCTGCCGCCGCCCGGTCGAGCGCCTCCTTCACCACCTTCTCAGACTCCGTGTCCAGGGCCGATGTGGCCTCATCGAGTAGGAGCAGTCGCGGTTTGCGAATCAGCGCGCGCGCGATGGCGATCCGCTGTCTCTGACCGCCGGATAATGATAAGCCTTGGCTGCCGCAGGTCGTGTTGAGGCCGTCCGGTAGCGACGACACGAAATCCCAAACATTGGCCTGTTGGCAGGCGGAGATGATGTCCGCCTCTGACGGCTCGCCGTACTCAATGCCGAGTGAAATGTTGTCGCGAATGGAGCCCTGGTAAAGCACGGGCTCTTGCTGCACGAGTGCAATGTCGCGGCGGTACTGTGAACGGTCGTACTGCTTGGCATCGAGACCGTCGATGCGTAGCTCACCGGACGTTGGATCATAAAAGCGTTGCAGGAGCGCAATCATGGTCGACTTGCCGCAGCCCGAGGCACCGACAAAAGCCATCATGCTGCCGGGTCGGATGCCGATGTCGATGCCGCGGAGAACCTTGAGCTTGGGACGCAGCGGATACGCAAAGTGGATATCGTCGCATACAACTTCCTTGCCTTTCACAGGTTCATTCGACTTTTCAGCATCACTGGAGCTAGAGTTGTTGTCGCTGTCGTTGAGGGTGCGCGTGCGGCGTAGGCGTAGGATATAGTTGATGGCCGTGCCAGCTTTGGTGATGCTCGTGGTGTATTGGAAGAAGAGTGCAGCTGCTTCGCCAGAGAAGATGATGGCGATGAAGATGACGTAGAATTGCGACGTGGTGTACTCGCCAGTGGAGACGAGCTGGCCGCCATACCAAAAGCCAAGGCACATGACCAATAGGGAAACGGACTGGCTGAGCGAGTAAAAGAACATTTTCCAGCCAAGGCTGGCGATGGCGTCCCTTGCAATGTTCTGCAGAGACTCGTTGTATCGCGAGATGATGGCCTGCTCGAGGGCGAGCGAGGACACAGTGCGGATGCCCATGACGGCTTCGGAAGCGAGACCGCTGCTTCCAGAAAATCGATCGGCAGTGTCATTATCAAACTTGAATTCGAGTCTGATGCGGATATAGCCTGAAGCTACCAGCACAGGGAGTCCGCCCAAGGCCAGTACGAGACTGAGCTTCCATCCGTAGCAGAGGGCTAGGATGACGCTAGATATGATGTTGACGACTGTGATAAGAATCAGAACACAATTGACCGAAAGCAGCTCCTGCAGACTGGTAGGTTCGGAGGCCACACGCGAAACGAGGGCGCCGGTATTGTTTTCTGGCTTGTCGAAGAACGTCATGTCCTGGCGAAGTGTGTTGTCAAATAGCTCGGCGCGGTAGAACTTCATGATGTGCTGTCCAATGCCGTTGATGAGCCAGCCGGAAATGGCGTATAGGACCAGATTCCCAAGCGCAACAACAAAGAACATCAGGGCGTAGAAGTTGGCTTTTGGCACGTTGATAGTTGTGAAGGCGTCCATGGTCTGCGCGAAGAGAACAGCGATCGCGGGATAAGTACCACCACCAGCAATACCACAAAGCCAAATAACGAAGAGAGACCACCACAGACTAGGTTGCTCCTTTATGATGATCCACAGGCCCCTGAATAACCCGTACATTTTCTCCTTTTCGGCCTGCTCTTGAAAGCTATGCGCACCGGCTGATGCATGAGAGGCAGCGAGCGCGAGGACTTCTTCAGGCGTCGCTTCTTCTCCATTGTCGTCGCTGTCTGCTGATTCGTCGCTGTTGCCAAGATCTTGGGCGCGTACCAGAGCAGCATATTTGCCATTCATCTGAAGTAGCTCGGAGTGCGTGCCGGATTCGAGCACTTGGCCCTTGGACATGACAATGATCTGGTCAGCAGTGCGGATTGTGGAAAGACGATGGGCAATGGCAATCATGGTCCGACCCTTGGCTACATTGTTCAGCGCAGTCTGCACAATCTTCTCCGCGTTGGGATCCAGGGCGCTCGTAGCCTCATCGAGGAGAAGAATTTTAGGGTTGGAAATGATGCTGCGCGCAATGACAATTCTCTGCTTCTGGCCACCCGACAGAGATGCACCACGCTCGCCAATCTTGGTGTCGTAGCCATTGGGCAGCTCGGAGATGAAGTCGTGGGCATACGAAGACTGGCAGGCTTCTTGAACGAGACGTCGTTTTTCTTCCTCGGGCAAGTCAATCATGGTGGTACCAGATAAGCCATCAACAACATTTTGGTAGATGCTGCCGGTAAACAAGGTGGGCTCCTGTTGGACGAGCCGCATGCTAGTGCGTAACCATTGGAGGTTGAGATCTGTCAGATCGTGACCGTCGAGTGTGATTTTGCCCGCGGAGCTGGAGTACCATCGTTCGAGCAAACCAAATAGTGTACTTTTTCCAGAGCCGCTTGCACCGACAAAAGCGGTGGTCTTGTTAGCGGGGATCTCGATGCTGAAGTCTTTTAGGATTGGCACGTCTGGGCGAGATGGGTAGGCAAAGTCAATATTAGACACTTTGATGTTGCCCTGTAAATCGGGAATGGTTTTGCCGGCAGTCGAGAGGGAGTCAACGGCGGACTTGCGGTCGATAACGGCAAACATGTCGTGAGCGGCGGCGGCGGCCTTGGATATGGCCACAGTTTGCGGGGCAATCTGGGTGAGGGCCTGGGCAGCGACGAGTACAGCGAAGATGACACTAAAAAGTCAGCATTGGATTAGAGTGTTTGAGGTGTTCAGCAGGCGCCTAGAAGTTTCAAGCAATATGCAGTGGGGTAAGGAGCATAAGAAAACACGCCGAGGAGACTCACGTTACGACAGTACCGGGTTGGGCAATCTCGCCGCTGGCGTACATGCGCATGCCCTGCCAAAACGCAAGGCCATAGCCGGCAAAAATGCAGAAGAACTCAAAGGGGAAGAGGATTGCATAGATGAGCGACTTTTTTTTACCGACAAGGCGGGCCTCCTCCAGAATGTTGCTGAAGCGGCTGGAGAGCTTGGGGAAGGCCCAGAAAGCGTGGGCAGTGCGGATAGTAGCAAAGGCCTCCTCGGCAATGGTGCCGGACTTGCTGTAAATGTCGAACATTTTGTACTCGTAGATCATGTCAAACATGACACAGACCACAGTGACAATGATGTTGACAGGGACGATGGAGATGACGATGAGTGTCAGCTTCCACTGGACGATGAAAGCGACGATAAAGGCAGAGACAAAGGTAGACATGGCCTGGATAGTGATGCCGAGCTTCTCGGCGACGCCGTTGGTGATGAGATTGCCGTTTGTAGTGATTTGGCTTGAGATGGAACTGGATGGTGCATCAAAGAAGGGAATCTCCTGGCGGAGTGTTTGGCGCACAAAGTCGACGCGCATCCTCTTCACGACGCGGATGGAGGTGAGAGAAACGGCGACCTGGGAGGAGGCAGGTTAGCGGCACTATCTGTCACTGAGCTAGCCACAACTTACCGTCCAGAAATATGTAAGGACAAACTTGCCAATGAAGAGGTAGATAAAGTAAAGGCTGTTGGGGTCAGCTGCTGTTCAAGCGCGGGCGCGAGCGACATACGCATAATGGGCAACCTGTTTGTGGTAGCCAGCAGGCGACAGGGTGCCGGCGACAAAGTCGTTGAATACATTAACGAAGGAGCCAAAAACGACGTCCATCAAGGGAAGCGCGGTACCCGAAGCAATCATGCATAGACAGGCAACCGCGTTAACGAGCCAACCTTTGGTGTCGTTGTACTTGAAGACACGCTGTGTCTGGTTAGCGAGAGAGAGAGCAGTTGTACAAGAGAGCCAAGATCTTGTCATACCAAGTAGTACTTGAAAGATCCACCATCTTCTTTCTCCTCGTCTTTTTCTTGCTGTTGTTGTTTCCCCCTCTCCTTGTCGTCCATGTTCTTCTGCACCGGCGATTCGGTAAAAGGGATGGCGGATGAGGCAGGTATCGAAACCGCCGAAGGCGATCGCTGCCTTTGCTCCATCCTGGTGCGGGCGGGCGGGTCTCGGCGGGTTCTTCGGTGAAGTTGTCGGTGACTGGCAAGGCGTAACGACGTCGACAACGAGGACGGCAGTTTGCATCTGTCATGGAGAATCGATCTCCGAGAAATGAGGATAGGAGCAAGCCGATCGATTTTTATGCGAGAAGTCTATGCAGGCAACGGCAACGCTACCCGATGTAGGGGGCCGTTTGTGGATCGCCGTGTGTTCAGCTTTGCCTTCGGATCCCTAGAACCCGATTGCGGGCTTCGGCTGGCGAAACTAGTTGAGGATGCGTTGTCTCCAGTAGCTTGGATGTGACCGACGCGTTTTAGATGCCGGCACGGCGGATGACTGACACGGCGTGCGGATGATGATGGATGGGGCGCTGACCGGGCTTGTTGGCGGGAACAAATGGATCCTGTGGCGTTTGCCCGCAATTCTGGTAGGGCAAGCGATGCATGGTTCTGCAGGGGCGGATGAACGTGAGGTGGCAATTGACAGGGCAGTTGGCCGAGGATGGAGCTCCTTCAATGTCAATGGTCATACAACGTTGTGTTATATGGGTTTGGCGGCGGGAAGCACATTCCGCATCCTGGGCATATTCGTGTGCGTGCTTGGTGATGATGGATGACAAGGGAAAGGAAAAGCGGAGGTCACAGCGCAGATTAGGGCATGCCTTGGCTATCTGTATCGACTCGAATTGTTACAATGATTTCTTGAAGCACCAGAATTGGCAATGTGGCCAAAATTCTGTACATAAAACACATGGTAAAAATAACCTTATGCCTCTCTTCGCATTTTAACTTTATTTCACTGTTACCTGATTAAGTTCGCCGGCAGTTGTTTCTAGTCTGGCCCCCGCCAAGCACACAGCCTGTTGTGCCAATTCCAGGCCACACATCATTCGGCGCCCGCGGGCTCCGCGGTCCCCGGTTGCACCGTATATTGGCTTGGTGCTGCCCTCTCGCTTGTTCCTGGCTTCAGTTTTTCCTCCAACGGCTGCCAACAGATCAGAAAAGTCAATCCTCGGCCGTCTGTCCCCGACGTCACAATTTTGGCCGCGCTGACACACACGCATCGCACGCACAACTCATCCCGGCTCGATATTGGAGGGTCTCTAGCTCTAGCCACTGCTTGTGTCAGCCACACATACACTCGCCACAGCCAACGAGGCTCGCCGCCTTGTCTCTCCGCACCACAGACCAAGACCACAGACTGAAAGCTTCTCCGTGACTCGGCGCTCCTCTTGACAAGGCCATCCGTCCTGCATCTCAAAAACATTTTTTTATTTTATTTCGTATTTTCACATCGCGGCCTCTGCTTCTTTGCCGTCCCCTCTCGAACGTCGTCATCGCCCACCATCACCGTCGTCGTCTCACTCGCTGCCTCACTCACACCCCCAAGACGGCTTCCTCACGCCCACCCCCCCTCGATCATTATTATTATGCGTGCTGGTCTGGGCTAGTTGCAGTCATCTCTTCCGAAACCCATCTCACTCGTCTTTATCTCCCTGATTATAGCCGGCAGCTTCACAGCAACTCGTCCATCCTCAGTTATGCCGTCAACGTCACCACCCGGCCCTCCCATCTAAATTCCAATACAACACACGGCCTGCAACCCGCTCACCTACCATACACCAACCGCCGTCCTCCCGCGTGCACTGTCTAGTGTTGCACCCTAAAAACAGGGCCCTTGGTTGCATCCGTATTCTCTTGCTGCCTGCCTCACCTGCCTGCCAATTGCGGCCTGTCCAGGTTGATCAGCCTTCCCTTGTCTAGCCATGCAGCAACACACTCCCGATCCGCCTCAAGTCCTCATGGTCGGCCCCGCCTCCACCAGCGCTGCCTCTGCTGAAGATGGCTCTGGCCGTCGAGCGGTATGATGCCACCCCCAGTGTCCCCTTCCGTATTGTTTTTCTTTGTTTCTTTTTTTAATAATACCCTCCCTTCCCCTTGTCACCTTTCCATTTAATTTACACCCCCTGTTCCATCGTCCCCACTCACCGTCTTTGTTATCCATTCCCCCTTTCAGCCTCCTTCTTCATCTACACCAGGGAGTCCATCATCATAGCTTCACTTCTAGCGTCGTCCTCTTGCAAAAAGAAAATCCCCTCCCTTCCTTCACTTGTGCGAATCACCGCCCTGCAATCATCGCCGTCGATCGTACTGTAGCTTGCCTTGGTTGCTCTTCGCGCAGGCTGCTGTCGTCACGGGCCTGCTGTTATTTCCCTCACCCTCCGTATTAACCCAGCCGATTTGTCGCCCACAACCTTGCTAACTTGCTCATTTTCCGCTCACAGTGCGATCAGTGCCGCCTTCGCAAGGTATGTTCCGCACTTTCTTATTCTAACACCTATCCCGTCTTCTGTTCTATTGTCCGTGTACTGGCAGGCTTCTTCTACATGTCGTTGCCATGATTGACGGATCTGCCAATTCCAGCTGTTGCAAGGTCGGCGCCGCTGTGTCCTTCACCCTGCCATGATGCTCAAGTGCATCTTACACAAATCGCTGCGCGTCTTTCGCTAACAGCCCGTTGCCAGATTCGCTGCGACAAGGACTGGCCTTGCTCCAACTGTAGAACAGCCAAGCGACCATGTACTTCAACGGGCGCTGGCCAGCGGCCCAAGGAACCCCGTCAACGTGTTCTCATTTCCTCCCAATAGTAAGTAGGCATTTCCTGTTGGGAAAGCATGGGCTGTTTCGTGTCTTCCATCTCCTGCGCGCAGATTCCGGCTGACCTGATCAGTGAGCGCAAGATCGACCAGATCGAGTCGCGCCTCGGGAGCATCGAGACGCTCCTCAAGAATCTGTCAACGTCCGCTGGCGGCGGCGGAGGGGTGGGAATGCCAAGCGACACGGCAACCCGCATCATCTCCACGCCGCAGACGGGTAGCAGTGGGCCGACATGCGAGTCAACCGCCGACTTTGACAGCAGCGAGGAAGACACGACCTTTGGCGGTGACTCGGGGCTGACGGTCCACACGGCCTTTGCCAGCGAGTTCCTCGAGCGCGCAGTAAAACGCACCTCACTCCGGTCTGCCAACCCAAAGATGGAGGCTGCCCTCGCCAACCTCGGCCAGCTTGTCGAGATGCAACACAGCCGTCCCGAACACCGGCCCCGGTTCCCGCTCCAGCGTGCGGTCCCGCCGGGTGGCGTGTCTAAGCTGCCGCTACCACCCATGGCGCTGGTCGTTGAGCTGTTAAAAAAGAACAAAGGTAAGGATATTCAACCACTCGTTACTCGCATTCATGTACTAACGACTCCAGCTTCGCCTGTCACCCTGTTCACTATGATGTGCGACCTTGTTGGCGTTACAGATATCACCACGCTATGTCGAGCTGTGTACTTCCCTACCGAGGATGTCTCTGACGCGACATTTGCCGTCATCAGCGCTCTATTATATAACTTGTTTCTTGAACAGCACTCACTCTCATCCGACGCCGATGTGAGAGAAGAGTATAACCGCCACTTCCAATTATGCCGAGCCAACCTCGAGACCACCTTAGCCAACCTGCCCATGCTTCTGTCGGCCAAGATTGACAACGTCCAAGCTCTCCTCCTAGGGGTATGCGCGAATAGCCTCTTTCCCCTTCTTCTCCACACACACTGACCATTCTCGCAGAGCCTCTACGCCGTCGACGTCTCCCGCCCAACCGTCGCCTGGCACTTTGCATCGGCCGGCGCGCAGCTGTGCCTGACCGGCGGCTTCCACCGGCAGGACACGCTGGCGCACGACCCGCCCGAGACGGCGCGCATCAAGCGCACCCTCTTCTGGCACATCTACACGCTCGACAAGGGCCTCGGCCTGCGCCTCGGCCGCGCCTCCGTCATCCACGAGTGCGACATCGACATCCCGCGCGTCTTCGAGTTCGACCTGCTCGACAGCGGCGACGCCGACACCGTGCCGACCATGTGGGTCGAGATCTCGGGGCTGCAGAGTCTCATCTACGAGCAGCTCTACAGCCCGGCCGCCTTGCACTGCCCGCCGGACGAGCTGGTCCGCCGTGCGCGCACGCTGGCCGAGGAGTGCCACAAGCTCGGCGTGCGCGGCGACCGGGCGCGTAGCCAGGCGTACAGCTACATCAAGCAGATGAATATTTCTGACGTCGTCGACGTCTTTATTCGGGGAGACGAGGTGACGTATTATGTCACACAGACGCTCATCTACCGTGTGATTCCCGCGCCGGAGCGCTCAGTCAGCAGGTTTTGTGACGAGTGTCTCGAGGCCGCGCGCAGGGCCATGAGTGCGCATCAAGATTGCGCGAGGCTGATCGACTACGGCAGCTTTGTCAAGACGACCTATGTTCACTGGTATGGAATCAACCGTTTCGATTATAACAACGTCTATTCAGTCGCTGACTTGAACTAGGAGCCTGCTGCTCACACCGTTCGCGCCATTCTTTGTGCTCTTCTGCTATGTCATCGAGACGTCGTCCGCCGACGACCTAAAGATCCTAAAGGAGTTTGTCGCGTCGCTGTCCCTCGCGCGGGACTCGTCCGAGGCAGTGGAGAAGCTGTACCGGCTGTGCCAGGTCATGTACGATGTGTTGACGCTGTATGTCGAGGCCAAGTCGTCTCAGCAACAGCAAGAGAGCGGTGGTCCGAACCGTGGCGCGCATGGCGCAGTACCCATCGGGGATGAGTTTGAAATGTACCTCAGCCAGCTTGGCCTCATGCCTATGGAAGACCAGGCCATGACCGGTGCACATGATGGCAGCAATGGCCAGCAGGCTGTGCCCGGGGCGGCCGGCCAGGTCCCGCACAACCCGCAGGTGGCACAGATTGCTGACTGGTTTGTCAATAACCGCAACATGATGGGGCTGCTGGAAGAAGATCTGTCGCACATCGAGTCGTATCGGTGGTTAGAACGAGGTGCGGCGTATGTGCAGCAACAGCAGCAGCAGCAGCAGCAGCAGCAGCACGGCGGGCAGGTGGGAGCGGCAGGCGATGCAGTGCATGGACACCACCATACGGGGTCCATGTAAGCCTTTCGGCCATGGAATCTCCCTGTGTAATGATAATGACCCTGGGACTGGATATCAAAATGTGTATAGTTTGCCGGTAGCTTTGCTGTTGGTCTTTGTCTTGGATGTGCATAATAATATCGCATGGTGCTCTGCCTTCATATTGCATCGCCTTCTTCTCAGTCAGTCGGGTATCTCGGATCGTACACCTCGTAGCCTTCATCTTCGGTATCGCTCTCCTCCAAGCCCGTGCCCAGCGGTGCCTTTGTCGTCACCACCGTCTCGGGCTGCACCACGGGTGGCAGCCCCGCCGTTCCCTGTTGCTGCTGCTGCTGCTGCGCCGCCGCCGCCGTCACCGGGCCATCTACGGACGTCATCGTGCTCTTGAAGCCACTCTTCTTGAAACCGCCCTTCTTGAACCCCCCGGCCGACGGCCCGGCGGCGGCGTCGGGCATCTTGACGCTGACGAGGCCGTCGGCCTTGGCCTCGGCCTTGCGGGCGCGCGCGCCGGCGCCCGGGTCGCGGACCATGGCCTTCATGTCCTTCATGCGCTGCTTGTGCGCGTGGTCGTAGCTGCCGAGGTGCGCCTCGTAGTCGTTCATGCGGGCATAGCCCTTGGAGCAGAGGGCGCAGTAAAAGGACTTTTGCGCCTCGCGGGCGGACGACGTGGCCGCCGGGGGGAGTGTTTGGTGGCGCTGGGTTGGGAAGTTAGGAGGGAGTTGGAGCTGGGAGCGGTGAATGGGTGGATAGGGGACGTACCGGAGGCATGGCTGCGGAATTGCGCGCCTAGCGAATGTAGTCTGTTCGTTTGGTGTTTTGTAGGAGGCTTAAATTCAGCTTGGAGAGACGCGGAAGCGCGATGGCGCGGCGTACGCATTTCGGGACAGGTACGGTGGGTGGGGCTCTCTTCTAGCGAATTCATCCACTAAACGGCCTCGGATTGCTGCTGACGCTAGCGTTGCGTCCCCCTGTAACTTTTTATGTGACCAAACACCTTCTCCCCACAATCTGGATGTTGAGACGCCCGCTCGACGACAAGGGGATGAGGACAGCGTTCACCAACTGCAGCCAGTGATTCTACTCTGGCCTCTGGAAGCCACACCACTTCTTCAGCTTCCGCCGGACGTATACTTAGCGCGCATCACTCGCAGCAGCCGCAGGCCTTCATGATGGACGGCAGAAGGCAGCCTCTCAACCATCGCGCGTCGGAGCAGACGATCATCTCGCTGCTCGAGCTCGACCCATCCCCGATCGACTCGCCCACTATCTACGACGAGAAGCAACTGCATGACGCAGCCGACACGGATGGATCTGACACGATCATGGCGGCGTCGGTCGATTCGTCCCTCGCAAGCACCGTGACCACGACAGCTGCCCCGGGGCTCAGCACCCACGGTGGCCACGGCGCAATCTTCTACCGTCCGTTCCCGTCACCGTTTTCTCATGGCACTGCTCCTCCCGTACTAACCCCTGCACAGTCTCCCGCATACAGCGCTACTCCACCTACGCCATGTCCGTCTTCACCACGCTGCACCTCGCCAACGTCTCGCTTATCCCCGCCGTCCAGCGCTCCGTCGCCTCCTCCGAGACGTACCTCCTCATGACCCGCGAGATCTACCAGACCTCCCTCGCCGAGCCGCTCCTCGTCACCCTCCCCATCCTCGCGCACGTCGGCGCCGGCATCGGCCTGCGCCTGCTCCGGCGCCACGAGAACCTGCGCCGCTACGGCGGCGCCACCCCCGCCACCTACACGCCCCTGCTGCCGCGCGGCCGCCGCTCCCCCTGGCCGCCGCTCAGCTACATCTCAACGTCCGGCTACGCGCTCGCCGGCTTCCTGGCGGCGCACGCGCTGGTCAACCGCGCGCTGCCGCTCGCGGTGGAGGGCGACAGCGCGAGCGTCGGGCTCGCGTTCGTGGCGCACGGCTTCGCGAGGCACCCGGCTGGCGCGCGCGGCGTGCGGGGCTGATCGCGTCGGCGGCGGGACACATGGTCTGGGGCGCGGCGCGGTGGTGCGGCCTGGCGCCGTCGACGAGCGGCTGGTGGGGGCAGGGACGGAGCGCGGGGGGCGGGATGGTGGACAGGGCGACGAGGAGGCGGCGGAGGAACCGGTGGTTGTCGGTGCACGGCATGGCGTTGCTGACGGCGGCAGCGTGGGCGGTGGGAGGTCTGGGGGTGGTGGCAAGGGGCGGACTGCAGGATGGGTGGGTGGGAAAGGTGTACGATGACATGTTGGCGAGGATTGGACTGTGAAAATGGGGGAGCTTGGGTTGCATTTCCGGCGTTGTACGGGTTCATAGACGCGGATGGCGTTTCTCTTTTGTTCCGGGCGCGGCTTTCTGTGCTAGTACTGTTGGCATCTAAGAGGGAAGATGTTGGTGTATATCAACTATTCAGCTTTCTACTTCAAGTATCAACTATAGAGTCTTTTTCGTTGGAGGCTAGTTTTTGACTTTCACTTACCATCTCACCTGGTGTTCGAGATAAACCCAGACGGCGACTGCGAGGAGGGAGTCCAGTCAAGACTGCATGGAGTGTATCCAACAGAGTACTGTTTTGCACTATACAAATAGGGGGGAGAATCGAGGACTGGAGATACACAGAAAATAAAGAACAATTCTAGGACAAGCAATACGTGAGGGATCGAGGGATATCTTTACCAGGTCCCAGAAATGCGCGACTACTAAATCACCCACGTAACAAACTGGACGCCGAAACCTCAACTCCGCGAACTTTATCCTCCATTTCTCTTGGAACGGCAGTTAGACCTACGCAAAAAACAATCTCGACGCACTGTTGTCACTTGCAGATAATATCCGCGGACAACACTGCACATGCGATACCACCGCGGCGCTACAGGCAGGCAGCGTGAATTGGACCATCCTCGTCTCACTTGACGATGGACTTGATTGGATCTTTCGCACTCCGCGCCCTGGCTTCCACACTTTAATGTCCAATGTCTCCGCGTCAAAAACTCTGCTTAGTGAAGTTGCGACGCTCAGGATTCTGAGGGAAAAGACCTCCCTCCCTGCTCCAAAAAGTCTACTCGTTCAGGTTCAGTGTCGCAGCCCCGGCAAATCAAACCTACACTTACCTATCTTCTCAATCAGCGAATCATGGGAGAATCCCATCGGAGTGCCGTACATCCTCATGAGCCAAGCTGATGGCCGCCAGCTATCCGATTACGACTCGGCGCCTCCCCCCAAGCCGGGATTCACGCCACACATTCCGCTTCTGTGAGTTTCAGATGATTTGTCAAGAGCCAAGGTGATGAACCAGCTGGGTGACATTGCAGCGCGTCTCTCGGCATTTCGTTTCGGCAAGATTGGGTCTTTATTTTATGGAATCCAAGAGCAGATATAGGGTGGGTGAGTGTCTCTCGCCAGCGCTCATTTGGCAGCATCGAGACTCTCTCGAGGAGGATTTGGTGCACCGCGGCCAACCCTTCCTACAAGAGAGCGAGTACTTGGATTCGCTTGTGTCTGCATTCATCGGCCATGAAAAGGAGTGTCCCCCCACGCCGCACGTCCTTTTTGCGCCCGTCCCAAGCCACGCCGAGTATCCTACGTGGTCGAGTTACAGAGCAGCCGTGGCGCGCTGGAACGTTGTGTCGCAATGAGCTCTAAAGTTGACAGTAGTAAGAGCCGCCTCGATTTCTGCATCGTTGGCCAGCTGCTCCGACGGATGAATCCTCGTCTCTCCACGCCAAATGACTCCTACACGCTTTCCCACCCGGACCTCCACGGCGGCAACATTTTTGTAGATGACGACTTCAACGTTACGTGTATCATCGACTGGGGCTCCGCGTCGACTGGTCCTATCAGCGAATTGATGACCACGCCACGCGTTCAAACGGAACCTCCTGCGAAGCTTGTGGTCGCATTCCGCCAAGGGTTCGAGGCTGAACATCTGCCGCCGGCAGGCTCTTGGGAGAGAGCCAGTATGATGTGGTACTTTTCACGGCTTGTTCGATTACTATCGAGCTATGATTTTCCGCTTTTTAAATCCTTGCATAGCCTTGTGTACAATGAGGATGTGGATGACAGAGACATCACCACGCAGTTCAATGAGCTAGCCACCGAGGCCGGCAACCAGAAGCTACTTGCGGCGTTAAAGGCTGACGATCTTTCTGCGTCTGAATTGGAAAAGGAAGAAGTTGCGGTATTCGGGTCCGATCCAGGCCGATACGATTGCCGTACGGTGGCGAGGAATATCACTACGATAGCTCAGATGAACGAGAACTTTGTGACCAGCTCCAAGTTATGGCGTTGGATTGGGGCCGCTTTGGAGACAAGCGGCTATCCACTGACGTAGGACGTGAGCTACCATGAAATACTGCATGATCTGGCCGGGCATGGAGCACTCGGGAACGAACGTCTTTACATAATTCCGGGTCGCAAAATTGACCCCCGTCAAGGCCCGTCGGGGCAGGGCGGGCCGCTCCCCTCCCGGCGAGATTTTAGATTTAATAGGCCCCCCCTGACTATTTGCCGGGACGGTGGAGACAGGACGGCATCTTGGACGGAAGTTAAATATAAATCCAAGACGAGCTTGCGTTTCGGCTTGTCCGCATCTTTCCGAGGCCCTAGAAGAGAATCCAGAGAGACAAGAGCCGTATGCAAGAACTGCGCATGAGTGCAGCAGGTGCCCAGTGTCGAAGCTGGAGAGGAAGCCGAGGTCTGGGCTGCTGGTCGGTCCATGTCTGGCTGGCTGAAGCCCATCGCCGACTGCCAGAAGCAAGCAACGGAGCCGGGTCGCGGCCGGTGATGGAACTAATGCGGCTCTGGCCGGATGCAGCAAAGGTCAGGAGATTAAAGATGGGCCGACCTTGCTGGTCTGAGCGGAACGGCGAAGTTGGCAGCCTGGGAAAGACACGCGAGAAGAGTTGCGAGGACGGTGACAGCGGCGTGGTGAATCAGTGTCTCTGAGGAAAAAGCAAAGTGAGCACCCGCCAACGGCGACTGGCTGCTCCTCATCAATTTGGGGGGACCGAGCGGCTGTGGCGCGATGTTTCCTATCCTATCGACTTTCGAATCACCAAGCACTCCGTCCTGAAGCAAAGTATCACGTACGTCTGGTTGTCTCTGGGTCCGGGGAGGGTTTCGTCCGAACCGCGGTAGTTGACGTCGCATGGAGTCGTGTACTAGTGAGGAGACATGCGAGACACGGCGGATGTGGCGGAGATGACTTGTAGCAGCAAGTGATGACTGATGACTGATGACTGATAGCTATGTATTCAGTTTGCTCTCTTCTGCAGGGAGGATTCTTGATTCTCGCAGGAAGGGAGAGAAGAGAGAGCGGGGACGAGGTTGAGACAAGTCAACGGGCGTGACCGAAAATTACAGTGACCCATGCACTGAGGCAGTGGGGTTGCAGCACGTTTATTCCGCCACAGAGGAGTCATCCGCTGTATTCGCCAACCAACACCCCTGTATTCCTGTGTTCCAGTGTTCCCGTAGTCCTGCACTGTCCTGTATTGCCACATTTCAGGTAGGGGCCCTTGCCCTTCGCAGCCACTGTTTCTGCCCTGTATCGCCGCCCTCGACTGCCGCATCTTGCAAGCTCCTAGCGCCGCGGGGAAGGACAGGCAGGCTGGCGGGCTGGCGGGCTGGCGGGCTGGCGGGCTGGCGGGCTGGCGGGCGGCGGGCTGGCAGGCAGCTTCCCATCCATCCATCCATCCATCCATCCATCCATCCATCCTGATTCCTTATTTATTCTCCTCCTCCAAGCTCGCCCGCATCCGTGTTGCGACAAACACACACACTCGTCTGCAACCGCAGGCCGGCTGTGCCATCAACGCTCTCGCGATGGCCCCCTCCAAACGACGGCTGCTGTCCGAGTCGACCGAGGAAGACACCAAGCCGCCACCTAGTAAGCGGCAACGAGTTGCAGCACAAACACCACCGCCAGCCGCTTCCCGAGACTTCATCTCCCGCACATCCGATGAGCTCCTCGTCCGCATCCTCTCCTACATGAGCGAGCGTACCCTCCTGGATGTCTCTCTCGTATCCAAGCGCTTTCACGCCATCTCGGCCGACTCCCAGCTCTGGCGCCCGCACTACTACCGTCGCTTCATCCTGCCCCGCGCCCACCGCATACCCGGCTTTACGACGGCGCGGGGCTACTCCAGCAGTTCCGCTGGCGATGCTGCACCCGCATGGCGCAAGCCGGCCTCTGCCAAGCGCTGGAGCGCCGTTCGCGAACAGGTCGTGGACCAGGTCGACTGGAAGAAGCAGTACCGGCTGCGTCACAACTGGGCTGGCGGCCGCTGCGCCGTCGAGGAGGTCGAGGTGCACGATGCGGACAAGGAGACGGAAGTGGCTGCGCCGCCGGAATGGCAGACCCTCATCAAGGTCGTCGAGGGCATCGCCGTCACTGTCGATGCCCTGTCTGGCATCCGCGCCTGGGACCTCCGCACGAGACAGGCCATCGCGCAGGCACCACTGGAGTCGGACCGCCCGATACAATCACGACCAAGCTGCTTGGCCGTTGACGACGCCCGTCTCTGCAAGGGGCAAGTTGATATAGCTGTGGGGTTCAAGGATGGCACCTCGGGTGTGTGGCGTCTCGATGCCCACGCAAACACAATGGAGATGCTCTTCCGCCAAGAAAAGGGCTTCCTGGGAAGCCTACTCTCCATCGCCTACGGATACCCCTATCTACTGACGGCTACCACACTTGGGTTCGTTGCCCTGTACACATTCAACCATATTTCTGCCGACAATGTCTCGGATGCGGGCGACGACACGGACAATGAAACTGCACGGGCCGCAGCCTCGCGATCCTCCGACGAGGCCGAGAACGAACACGTTACACTACCACCACCATACCTCCTCACATCACTCAAGTCGCACAGCACACAAGGTCCACTGTCTCTGTCTCTGCGAAAAAATGCGTCTTCTGTCGTTGCCTCGGTCGCCTACACCTTCAACACAGTCGGCGGCTGGTCCATCGGCATCCAGGATCTCGACATCCGCCCATCGGGCGCAGTCGTATCCCGCGTGGCAACGTCCCTCCCTATACAGATTGGATCCCGCCACTCGCCTGCGGCCTCTCCCTTGCAGCCAAACCGCTACCGTTTCGATGCCGATGACGAGGCCGACGACGACGACGGCAGCGGGCCCGTCAAGCTCCGATACAGCCACCCCTACCTCCTTGTCACGCTACCGGATAACACACTAGTCCTGCATTTATGCACCGCCACGGCGACAACGCTCACCATCTCGGCAGGTGTACGTCTATGGGGTCATACGTCGGGTATCTCAGATGCGGAGATTACGCCGCGCGGCAAGGCTGTCAGTGTTAGCGCAAGGGGTGACGAGATTCGGCTATGGGATCTGGAAGGCCGGCTGAGCACTCGAAGCGTCGCCGTCAGACCCCGCCCGCGAGGCATGGAGGGTGAATCATCATCAGTCGACGCGAGTCCTACGGGCAGCGCGCCACAGACACCACCAAGCGTCGGGTTGGATGATATGCGTCGAAACAGCGTCGGCTTTGACGACGAAGTAGTGTTAGTCCTGAAGGAGGCGACTGACGGTCGCGATAGCCTGACGCTTTACGATTTTACATGACGAGTTTGTTTTGCCATCACCTGAAATTTTTGGATACCTGGCATGTTATCAGGACATGGATAATGAACTAATCTGGCGAAGAAATAAAGAGGACCATGAGGGACTATGGAGGAATATGAAGGAGACATCGAGTTGCCTGTACTCTCTCGCCGAAATGCCAGTTGCGCTGTCAGCGGTTGCAGGGTGATACACAAGGGCGGCTCCAACCCAGCCTCACGAGGCCTCCCCTCCCGCAACAACACCTATTAAAGAGTTATTATTTGCTCATTTGCCGTTCACCTGCGATACTCACGCTCTACAAATCGAAGAAACTCGGTATTCGCGTTCAGCGGATGTTGTGTTGCGACAGTTTTCAGCGCTGGCAGTGCGTACTCGGGCAAGTTGTTGTACGAGTAGTGCTCCTGGTAGCGCTCGAAAATGGGGAAGAAGCAGCCGGTGCGCATCGTCGTCCAGGTTCCCGGGCTATGGTAGAGCGACCACGCGATGAGCGCAGCTGGGTGCGCCTTGCGCAGCGCTTGCGTCAGGATGCAGCCGTTTTGGGCGTTCTCTGCATCGTCCTCTGTTTCCTCGTCACCTTTGCAGCTTTCGCCGCCGTGCAAGTCGCCCCGCAGGACGAATATGACGATGAGGTTCTCGCGCAGGACGACCTCGACGTCGGGCACGCGACGGCCGAGGAGAGGCACGAAACCGGTGGACAGGAGCTGCAGGATGACCTTTTGCGCGCGCTCATTGCGGAGGATAGCCTCGCTCAGCAGACGCGACTGGGGGCCGGCGACGAGCTCGGAGAGGCGGGTGAGGGCCCGGTTCAGTTCGAAGACGTGCTCGGTCGGGAGCAGCGCCTCGGCGGCTTCGAGGTGCGGCAGGAGGCGGCTGACGTCTGCTGCAATGATGTTGATCTTGTTGATTAACGCGGAAGAGTAGGCGGGTGCCTGCGTTGGCGGAGCGTCGTGAGCGGACGGATGGGTCATTTCAGGCGGATGGATGGAAGACGCGGGCACTGGCAGGTTTGGCGGGTATTAACAGATCCAGGGTTTGGATATACGAGTATCCGGAACATGTATCGTGCTGGGGCTGGGAAGAGAAAAAGCAAGAGGCATTTATATAAAAAAAGTTGTCCTTGGTTGTTGTGTTGGTGTGTCCCCCCCATGATGGCGGTCCCCATTGTGTTATTGTCGCGCAACAAACCCCCCCCCCAGCGTAGCGCAGTGAATCATGCGGTTACAGCGTCATTTAAGCTGCGACCCGACAAGGTCTTGGGTCTCGTCGCACGGCATCCTGCCAAGTATCAAAGAGACGAGAGAGCCGCAGCCGCAGCAGCAGCAGCAGCAGCAGCAGCGTGCCCAAGGGTTGTTTGCGAGACGGAGATGGGTTACGCGAAAGGGGGCAGCAGGAGCGACAATGCCCGTGTGCTTTGGGTGCGCAGCCAGCAAAAGGTTGACCGCAATGCGAGGCGACCTCGTGTGACGAGAACGAGCTGGGTGCAAATTGCGGCTCAGCCCCCCCTTTTTTTTTTCAATTCTTTTGTTTCTCTCCTGCGGCAGAATTTTGGCGTGCTTTGGTGGGCGGTTTGGCCTTGTTCGCGATGATGGATCACGACCGCCACGTCGTGGAGTAGCTCAAGGGAAAACTGAATCGTGCCAACGTCGGGAATGTCAAAGGGGAGGACGGGGGGGGGGGGAAGGTTGCTTTGTGTTGACAGGTCCTACGTATGTTGGCAAGGAGAGCAGCATGATCTTCTTGGACCGTGGAGACGAATATGTCACCCAGGAGCATGGACACACAAAGAATTCAAAGGTCGAATGTGACCCCTTGGACTTTTATGTCTTCCCCCATCGCACGGTGACGCCTTCATCGTCGTCCGAGGGCCGGGTTGAAAAGTCCCTTTATGCCCGCCGCTCCTGGCAAAGAAAGGGCATCGCCGACCCGTTGCAACAACGCCGCAAAGCTACGACGTCCCCTACGGTCACTTCGTCCTCGCCAGGTGTTGACGCCGAGATAACGAGGCCGCCGCAGCAGTTTGGAGCAGCAGGGAGCCAAGGAATAGGCTTATTTCTTTTCCAAGTCGTGTGCTGCACAGCTGTATACTGTTCTGCCTCCCAGGCCTTCCACGACACAGTTCGCACAGGTTCATCAGCGCGGTGATGCTACACGATGCGATGAGAGTGTTGGTCGAGGACATGGCCGACCCCGTGCGCCACGTGGTTGTCATGCTTGCCTGAGATGTGGATGAGAGACTCTTCTCGGTTACTACGGGAGGGTCTGTGCTATTGTTTCATCTTCTCCCAACAACTCGGGATATCCAGATATAAACAACCTCAAGTCAGCACAAACCCGGTGCACCTGCCAGCGTCCTCATGGACTTTCCGGACCGACCAAGTCATGCATCACGCATCTTTTCAGCCTTTCATCGGCATAATTCCTGCTCAAGACGATTTAGACGAACGAGTACCTAACTCCTGATTCTCGCTTTCTAATGCAAAATCCTCCCCTTGCCCGTAAACCTGTCCTGCGAGCAACTACCTACCCGGGAGCTGTCAACGCAGACTTCCAAATTGGGCCATGTTCGCACATTTCTCACCATTCTAGAGTAGAGAATGACAAAGCGCTCTATAATACTTTACGGTGCCTTTTCCCCCCGCCGTCTCTCAACCTCGACGTAACTTTTTGTCCCTATTCGCGCGTGTAAGTGGCTATGGTGCGCTTCACCAACCCTGGGCGCCCACGGTGACCTGCACATGCAACAAGGCGGCTACTATCAAATCAGCTCAAACAGACTTGTATTGAACGCAGCCCCTTTTCTATATTGACTGACGCAAAAAAAAAAAACGACATTTCTTTGCACTATTTCGCATCAAGCCGCCAGACATGTTGCTAATCCCCCCATGGCGTTGCATCAGGCGGCATTTGTCCGAACCTTCACTTCGCTTCATTTCTACCCGATAAAATCGCCCGCATGACAAACCAATGCCCTTGGACGTGTTGCCGATCGACATGACTGATTTTGTGTGGGGGTTGATGGTTCCATTAGAAGGACGGACAACCGAGTTTGCGCTTCTCCCTTGAAGGCTGCAAGGCAAGAACCTCGCGGAGGAGCACAAAAAAGCAGATCCGGGTCAAATCGGACAATCATCTGTCGCATCTTTGCATGGGCTTCTTCTGCATTGATGGGCCCGCCGCCGCGCGCTCGCTCTTGACCTGGGGTCAGCATTCCCAAATTTTGCTTGTAATGGCTCATCACCCCGCTGCTACATATCCTGCCGCGCTTGCTTGCTGCCCTGAACGTTTGTCTCAGATAACGACAACCTCGGGGCGCGCGCGCCTTCGTCAGATGACCCTGCTGGCGACAACGCACCCCCCCCCCCTCAACTCCCCGAGCCAGCCAGTCAGCCGCCCGGCTTTGACCAAAGCCGATAAGATAGACTGCGTCGCAGCTAGGCAATGTGGGCGTGAGCGTATGCTGCGGATCGTTCAACACTAACTCGCAAGAGGGAGGGCGTGACATCAGCTGTCGCCGTCACGACGTCGCATTTTCACCGCAACTTCGGGGATGGTAGTCTAATATTCCAATCCGGGGGAGCATGTATGTAGGTAGTAGGGTGGCGTGTTGCTAGTCCTATCAGCCCCAGCCCCCCCCCCCCAGTGGTGCGGTAACTGACAAGTCAACAGCCTCGAGCTGCCCGATTGACAATCGCTCGCTGTAGTTGGTACCCGTGTGTCGCTTCTTCTTCCCGGCCCGGGTTTGTCATTTCCCGTTGCTTTCAGCCCCTGTGTCCGATGAACTGCTGCACTGTGCGGGCGTCCCCAATGTCATGCATTTGGTGCATTCGGCTGCCTGCGTCTGCTGCGGATGAACCAGTCCGGTTTCCAGGTCGTTTCAAGTAAAACTCATAGATTAGTAGTAGTAGTCAAGGTGATGACGGCCACCCGCTCCCCTCTAAAAAGGCTGCGTGCGGACTTTTGACGGAGGACCAGCGCTATCGCCGTGTCTTGTAACCACGCGGTATCGCCGGGCGTTTTTGCTCTCGCTCGACGGACAAAAATAAAAAAGGCCCGACGAATAACTCCAATGTCCGCTTGACGCCGGTCATGGCACAATCCATCCCGATCTTTGGCGTATACGCATATTATTTTGCTCTGCATGTAGTCGTCATGTCGGCCGCCCTGCCCAGGCTTGTCATCAAGACGTGCGTTACTATCAGCTGAATAGCGGCGACATGGTTCGCGGCTGGACTGCGCTTGCACTGCACGGCACTGCCCTCGATTCAGCCAGGTAGCGAGCGCATCTTGGGAAATTTGGATCAAACCATCGCTACTGTCATTCCTGTCTCTGCCCATGCCCAGGCTCTCGCAACCAAGTCCCCCATTCACCAGAAACCCTTCTTCTTCTCTCCGCGAATCGTCCACTCTGTAAACATGCCCCTCCGTAGCCGCCTTGCCACAGGGTCGCCTTCGCGGCTCCAGATCATGCTCATTACTTCCTCTGCCGTGTCAGCCTCGCCATCATGAAGCATCTCGGCCATCTCCAGATCGAGTATCACGGTGTGCACCCAGTACCGCGACCCCTCGCCGCCTTCTGTGAACAAGTATCGGTGGCGTGCGTTGTGACTAATGTTCTCGATCACCTGCTGCACTGTTGGTGGTGTTGTTGCCGCGGGCGAGACGACGAAAAATCGTACAGACTTGACAATGTTTTCTCTTGTGCACCAGCCGGCCATCAGTGAAGACACCAGCACCGTTCCCTCGCGTGCTGGCCGTCCAGCTTGCCAGGATGGCGCCATTTCCACTTTGACGCCACGACCCTCGTGATTCTCGAGTTCAAGGATCAGCGCCCAGTGGTTGGGCACATCCCGTGGGATCTCAAAGTTATCATTGTGAAAGCAGGTGGCACTACCTTCGTCTTCCGAGTCGAATATCGGGTCGTGGTCCGAGTTTCGGCGTAGTCGCGGGATGGTCATGTCGGCTCTGTCGCTGTAGGCGCAGATGTGCACCGCAATGATGGGCTCGGCGGCGTCGGCTTCTTGGAAATAGGAAAAGTTCCAGTGCTTGTCCATCTTGGATAGATCCACGGGCGTATCCGCCGGCGTGTCAGCCATGGATGTGAGCTTCCAAGGTTCAAAAAGTTCAAGAGTCAGTTGTGTCAGGCTCGTCTGTTCTGGCTCGACTTGCTAGCAATTCACCCTCCGTGGAGTGCATCGCCCTGGAGAGCTGCGCGTCACGGGCCGCGTCTCTTTATTTATGACCTGTAGCCGACGGTAAAATTGCATTGTTTTCTGATTGCTCTGTGTTCCCAACCTCCGATTGTCAAACCACAATAGCGGCATAGTGCGGGTAGGGTATAGTGCGACAGCGACAGGCAACCAGGGCGCCTGCATTATTATCAACGTGGCCATGTTTACGTCCAATTGAAAAGGAAGAGGGAGGACAAAAAAAGGTAGGCAGTGACCAGTCCACCGCCTTTATCTACACATGACTCAAGAGGATACACCTCTGTGCTCCGGCGCATTAAAAAGGCTGTCGTGTTCAAAACCACATATCCTCGCCTCACAACGACCAAGCGACATCAGGGCTACAGAGGCGAGCGGGTGGCCTTGTGCTGTACCTGCGGGTGCTCTATTAAACGGAAGAGCATCCGTGGTCGATGCAATTGGCCACTCGGACAAGAGTCATGGCTACTTTGGCATACTTTGATGCATCCGTCGAAGATGAGGAGATGCAGGATGCCGCCCCGAGGCAAGTCAGCCTGGGGCCACGGGCAGTGTGTATGGATGGATGTGCATGTCTGGCAGCAATGGTGGCGACAGCCAAGGGCAAGCAAGAATGGCCCGAGACTGAGCTGATAAAAGACTCGCAGAATTGGTGTTACTCGTGCAAATTTGCTGTTGTACAACCCCAACAAGAAAGACTAGAGAGCAGACGCGTCGACAGCCGTCGCACAAGGAGACAAGCAGTCGAAGCTCAGCTCAGCTCGGTGGCCTTTGGGCGTCATTGCGGCTGGGGTCCGTCACAGGCAAGGCCCTTCCTTCCGTTCCTAATTCGGGATTGGGTCAGGACACGGGTGAGACGTCGAAAAACTGGTATGTGTAATCGGTATGGGTATGAGCGAAATACAGACCACGAACGCTGGCTGGCAGCAGAGCAGCCACAGCAATGCCAACCCAACATGACATTGCACTTTTCATCAAAGACAGACAGACCTCTCTCTCTCTCTGTAGGTGCGTGCGTGCGTACGCGACCGAGCGGTGACCGTTATCGATATGCCCCTCCATCCTAGGACAATTACGTAGTGACTCGGGGCCATTACCCCTCTATTGATATTCAAGCATGGCTCTGGTCGTCGGCGCAACACAACACACCCACCCTGCTGCAGGGTGGTTATGGGTCAGGCCAAAGACGTGCAGTAGCCGCAGTATGTTGCAGGACGGGACCCTGATGGGACCGACTCAAGAGCCTGTCAGTGAGTGATGTGAGGGGAGGGATGCGAATCCTTCGTCCGTCTCTCGGTGTCTGTCTGGTCTCCTGGTCTGTGTCCCTCCTCTTCTTGGCAGCGGCGCCCAGCCTTCCAACCGGCGGCTAGCCTTGAAATAGGACTGGAGCAAACCACCTGCCCGTCTCCCTTCTTTTTTTAGTTCCCGCACGCAGCGCCGCTCCGAACGGTGTCGTTTGTAGAAATTCGTTTCTAGCCTTGAGGACTGTTCAATACCTGCTGTGCTGGTGCCTTGGGGCCTTTTAAAGCGGGCTTGTGACTCACACGCTTAGTTGCTCGCGGAACCAACTGGAAAAAGGTCGAGGCGGTATCAACGTACATACCTACGTCCTGCGACAAGCAACTTCATGTGATTTGGCCAACTTGAGAAGGCCTAGCCAGTCTCAACAACGCTTCTAGGCATTCTAGGCAGCGGTGGCGAGCGAGGCATAGGAGATGACGCAGTCACGAGGACGCCTTGGAACGGCCCTAGAGGAGGGGCTTGGCCCCCTGCAAAGTCGGCTGAGGCATCACTGGCCAATCGTTAACGGAGTGTGGCCAGTCCGTGACGGCGGTATCTGGCATTTCATCCGGGGTGAATAAGTGTGCCCTGCACAGTCGATAGGTCGTCAGTCGCCTCAGAGACATAGAGAGAAGAGCAGCCCCTAGCTTGCGACGCGCTTTCTGTCAATCGTGTAACTGCATTGGCCGAGATAGAGAGGTAATGCGGCGACACGCTGTGAAAGACAGGGCGGAACCATTGGCACCAAACAGCCCGAAAGGTAGGTCGACGTGGCCACAGCCGCCTACCATATCAGTCTTGGTGTGGGATGTGCAATCATCGGCACGGTGTGAGGCGTTGGTCTTATTGTAATGGTATACTGTGGGCTTCCGTATTGATTTTTCACAAGCAGAGCGGATAGCTTGGGGGCGAACGTGGCCGTCGGGCGAGAGGTGACGAGCATTGAATGGCTGACCAGGTCCTTGGTTGCGTTGGTAGTGGCAGGCAGAAGCGAAGAAGCACTAAGGAGGGGTGCGATTTGTGAAACGTTTACCTGTTGGGATGGGTGGTGATTGGTAACCTTTTGCTGGGCTGTGGCGACGGGCGAAGGGCGACGGATAACTGATTGGTCGTGGTGGTGAGGTAACTGGTGGTGTGAGGATCCGTGACAGGTACGGACGGGAGTACGGAGTGGTTAGTAGATTATCAGGCTTGACTGGAACCCATCTGGGGCGTTGGGCAGCAACGTGGTGGAGGGCAGCGAGCATGCTGCGGAACCATTGTCCATGGTTTTTGAATTGAAAGAAAAATCGAGAATGGAACGAGTTATTTTAATTGTCGTCTGCTGTTTTCATGTTAGGCCCTGTTGGAGACTGCAAAATCCGTCCTTGTTTGTTGGTAGACTCAATTGGGTCAAAACATGAATCAATTGCCAATGATGATGATGCCATGCTGCGATATGGTCTCCGTTGCCGTGACTTTCTTTCTCATGCTTTCGTGCAAGCATGTGAGCTGGCAGCGATTGGTCGGTTTTTGCAGTCATTGTCCTCGTCCGTGTTTTGTGTATCGTGTCGTCGCCCACTGGAACCCATTCTTCGCCGTGGGAGGCTGTTAGCGTGAAGCGCAGCGGTCTGGGTTTGAGGATTGATGGACACAGTGTCGAGATAACGGCATCTTATACGGTGCAAGAGGGCTTTATTCATGGCGGCATATCGAGGCTATAGGTATGGATAACGTCGGGAGCGGGTGTAGGCGTGTCTGTGTTGGAACTTGGACGGACTGGGTGCGGGTCCTGAGCGTAGGAGTGAGCACTCGGGTGCGATTTGCACGGAATTGCGCATTATTAGGAAGCATGAGCCGGCGAACGGTGGAAAAGAGCAGATTTTATTGAAGCGTCGCGGAATGAAGCTGGCATTGCAATGATCGTTTGGCAGTGGCTATGGTGAGTTGCGATGATAGCAAACAGGCAAGTTGGTTCCATGTTTCCGTTTTGTTGTACCTGTTACGACCTTATTAGTTAGTACCTGTCACAGCCAGGTCAGATCAGCGCCAGTGGACGGAGCATTGCGCTGAGCTGGCTGGTACAAGCTGGTGGGGGGCTGACTGTTGACGGCACTGCACCTACGAGGCGAGGTAGTTACATGGTACGGATTACAGATTAGGTATATAGCACAGATTTACAGTGCAGATTTCCAACTAGGTAGTGCAGCTGCTGTTGTACCAACTTATTATTAGAGGTACGTAGTTGTTTGTAGGTTCTCACAGTGGGCGGGCGCATGCTGACGCACTGCAAGTCGGCGAGATTGGACGTTTTTGTTCCCCCTTTACAATAGCATTGAATGCATATCAGGTACAGGAACACAGGAATATGCCGCGTTGAGTGGTGGATGGTATGGGAAACTGTGTTTGCGCCAGATAGGCTGTGCATTGCATTGGGGACGGTTAATGAAGGCATGTTGCCTGCAATCTGCCATTGGTGTGGAAGATTGCGTGTCCGAATTTTATCATTTGCGGCAGCATAACTTTTCTTGGCTGCGTTCATTCTTTCCTTTATCGATTTAGCCCATTTCATGTTCATGCGCCTCTGTCTGCTCATGTAGGGCGTACAAGGCGTTGCCTTCTGTTGAGCAAGTGCCAACTCTGTGCTGTGGCTACAACGACGAATTGACAAGTCCAAAGCCAATCGCGAATCAGGCTGTCCCAGTGCAGAGGAAGGGTGCCTGATGACCAGCCTATCCGGATTTTGTCGCTGAGGCACCTGACTGGTCTTTCCGGAGGGTGACGCTGTTCAAAATAGTAGGAGGGGGCGTGTACTTAGTGACGGGGCGGAGTACCCGTATCTCGAGCGGACAATGCTGGCTAGCTGCCACATAATAAGGCGGACCGCCGCCAGACTCACAAGGCGAGCTGCAAACACGCGACGAACAATTGGGATGGAAGTAGGGGCAACAAGGGGCTTCTAATTGCTCAATCGGATTTGGTCATGGTCATGGAGCATATCGGACAGTTTTTGATTATTTTCCGACACCCGCCGCTTACGCAATCGCCTCTCGCGTTGAAGCAGGAGTCTTTTCGTTGCCTGACGAGAGATACAAAGCGGCTTATCGATTGAGTCATCCACCACTGCACCCCTCCCCCGATCCACTTCAATCTAGACCCACCATGGTAGGCAGTATCATCTGCTCCTCCTCGGTAGATTTACACTACGTATTATTTAAAGAGCAATGGAGGCAATTGGATGCCAGTATATCCATGTGTTACTGTTTGTACCCTCCGTTGCCTGTCTCCCAACTGTCTCTGGTTTCACTTCTTTTTTCTCACAAGCATTACATTTACTATATCGCACCGTAATATACCGTCCATTTGCAATCCCACGTGTTACGGTTCCGTCGCAGGCGTCTCGCCCTCAAGCCTTGTACTCCCGGCGCGTACCTACGCAGCACAAAGCGCAATCCAGTGAATCCCACTCCTGTATGGTAATCAGAGGCCATCCGATTGATGTTCACTGCAAATTCTCCCCTCTCTCAGTTGTAAATAATATTTCTCTTGCTTTCACGTCTTCTCTCCTTATTTCAATTAGCTTGCACCAATCTGCCCCCAGACACCACAGCCGCTCTGTGCTACTGGTGCTGTCTCATCTCTGCCCACGCTCCCGAGGTAGCCACCTTATTGTTAGGTACCTAGGTACTTTTAGGTACATGCCTAATAACGACGGTGTCGCTTGTGTTCTGCTGCCTTGCCCACTTCCAGCCCCGTCTATCGCGAAGGCGAGTGAGTTCAGCTGTCGTCACCGGCACCAGAATCCAAGGAGTAATATGCATGTATTGAGCAGAAGATCAACGGAAAAACAAGAATAAAATTAAAAATTAGAAATACTCAGAGTCATGATAAAGAACGACTCAACCCGCCTAGTTTGTGGGTTAGTTGGTAGTTAGTAGCTTGGTTAGGTAGTACCAACTCCGCCCCTCCCTCCTCCCTCCTCTGTACAGCGGACCTCAGCGTGGCCACAGTGCCTCCCACGGTGCAACTACGGGCCAACCGCCCGCGTTCTTGGGTTGCCGCCTGAGCCTGCTGAGCCAGCCTGCTGAGCCACTTGTGCACCTCACACCCCCCTCCCGTCGTCCCCTGCCTCTCCTCTAGGTGCCTTCTGGCGGCCCCCTCCCCCCAGGTCTCTCTCCCCAGGTCTCTCGCCCCAGGCACCTTGGGCCATCCATCCCAGGCATGCGCCTTCAGGCCTTCACCATGTCTCCTCACAAAAGCGCTTCAAAGACCACCCCCCCAAAGAACCAAATCACCCCTCTTCTTCCTTCTCCTCTTCAAACTCCCATAACTTCTGGCTGTCAGCCTATAAACTCAAAGGTACCACCCAGTAAATCCGTCACCTTCCCCTCCCCTTCTCTTTCTCTTCCAAGCCCATCTCCGTCTCCGTCTCCGCCTTCCCCTCTCCCGTCTGCTCACCATCATATAGTTACCAGATACAAACGAGCCCGAGCTTCGATCCGACATTGTCCTCCCACAACAACCTTTTTCCCACCAATTACTCAAATGCCCGGTTTCTCTTCCTCGTCCATCGCCGCATTCACATTCTACAATACCGCTCCAGTTTAGCCGACTGGAAACTAAACTTCGTACTGTCGTTTAGTCCGCCAATATCCCGAACCTACTGAGCGACGCCGCTGCCCGCCCAACGCGCCAGAGCGAGCGCAGGGCATACTCTATTATATATTTATCCATCTGCACTCTTGCGCTCTTCTTCTTCTCGAAAAATCTCTCTGAAGCTGCCAAGATATATTCTCCGATTCTTTCCACTTTTCTACCCATCAATCCCACTCTCTGCTGCCTGGTCACCATCACGGACAACTTCGCCACCCGCCCACGTCACCTACTACCAACGCTCTCGACTAGCCTGCCAACGATCTTTTACCCTGCCTACTTGGGTACTTATTAATATTCATGGCTGACAAACCGACACCCATCCATTGCCCCGTTTCTACGACTTTCGATAAGTCAGAGCTGCTTCCATTGCCGTCAAGCGGATTGCGCAACTCGGTTTCGCCGCCCTTCAACTCGTCCTCCTCATCCTCATCCACTTCCACTGTGCCTCTTCCTTCTATTCGCCGTCTCGTCGACTCTCACGAATTGACCCCATCCCCTTGGCCTCAACACAACCAAACGGCTACATCGATGGAACGAGAGCGTCCCATCGCCCCCATGCCCATGGGTCCTCCACCTCCCAGGCACCGCGACTCGGCCGCGGCCAGTCTGATGTCGCCACCGGACCCAGCTCATGACAGTTTCACCCAGAGCAACCATGGAGTCAACTTGAACAGCAAGGTCAAAAGCAAGATGTCGCCCACCGGTGCTCCCTTGCTCATGTCTCCCCCCATCTCGCCTTACAACAAGCCTATTCCGCCTACTCCAAACGCCCCCGACGCGACTTTCAACCAGCCTATCAAGGACCCTGTGCTCTATCCTATCGACGAGTCTTTGCCTCCAAGTTCTTCTCAAGAGCCTCTGTTTCCCACTGTAGAGATTGCTCAGCACCGCGATGACCAGTTGCGATACACACCTGCTGACGCATCCAGCGGGGTGGCTGCACCGAAGCGCGAGGGCTACGAACCGGCTGCCATGACTTTCACACCGAAGATCATGGACCTATTCATGAAAGACCCCATTGGTTGGAAGAAGAGGGAGCTCGCATGGCTCAAGGAAGATGGGAAAATCAGATCCCATAGAGAAAAGAAGGCACCGAGCACGGTCCAGCAGGTCACCAAGACCGCCGTGGCACCCAGACCTGCCAGGGTTCAAACTGGTCGCATCTCGAAGCCCCATCCCACCCCGCGTCGTGCTCGCAATAGTGTCAGTTCTGGGACATCGGGCGTTGCCTTTGTGAAGTCGACCAAGCGGACCAGTTCCACTCCAGAACCTTCACGTCGCACCGCTGCTCCTAACCGCGACGATAAAGACTTCGAGCTGCTGGCCGACTACTCCCCTGCCCTTGATACTCTGGAGGACTATGGGAATGCTTTCAAGGTCGACTGGAAGGGTACGCCACTTGACCTGAGCAACGATCCCCATCGTCATCTTTTGCACCGCTACGAGGTTGCTTTCGCCAGCAACCTCCGCCTCGACTGCGCCACGTACCTGACTAGCAAACGCCGTGTCTTTATCCGCCGTTTGGAGTGCTATAGAATCTCCAAGGAGTTTCGAAAGACGGACGCTCAACAGGCCTGCAAGATTGACGTCAACAAAGCCTCCAGGATCTGGGCAGCGTACCAGAAGGCTAAGTGGCTCGAACCGAAATGGGTTGAACGCTTCGTTCAACGTGACCACTAGATACGACCTGCCCGAATCCATTCTTCTGGGTGTTGATGCCCGACATTCTCGCTATGATGATGAAGGCCTCAGCCAAACACAACAGGTTGGAACCGCACCGCCCTCGATACACTCTTAACGACTACCCCATCTTTTTACAATATGATACACCAGACGGCATTAAGGATACACATGATACCCGGAGGACGCCTGCCACACCACTCGTCGCTCCACTCTATTGGATTTTGTCCTGTTTTTTGTTTTATTTTATCAAGCCCGTGAGGCCAGTTTATTTTTCCTTCTATCGGGCTATTTTTACGTTTGGACATTGGGTTCTATGCGTGTTGGGCGTTTCAGTTGTCGCATTCCTTGATCTTGGATTTCGCAGATTGATTGGTACTGGGTTGGAAGTTTGTCAAGATTGTGGCACACGATGCCTGCTTATTTGTCTACACGTCTTGTTCCCATTGGATTTGATCAAGGATGCGACTCGGCACACGCGGCCGCTCTCGTAGAGAGTCGGCGAGCCAGGGGCACAACCCACCTGGCACGCATTTGATTCTTGCTTTTTATTAATTGATCATTTTTCTTCTCCATGTCGACGATGCCTTGCCAGTGATTGAGATGAACCTAGGTCGATGCATGCCGATGCATGCTCAGCCCTACAGATGGGGTGAAACAGTCATTTAGTCGATCCTAGTTTCTCGTTCTTGTCCAAATTAGTCAAGGTGCCTGCAAATTGCAATTTTAAGGTGCAGAAATCAGACGTCGGTAGGGTCCCCCCTGGTCGTGATGGGGCCGCCTTGTTCCCTGTTGTGGTTAATGGACTTTTCAAATCTGTTTTTGATTTTTTTAGCTGCGAGGGGGGCGTTATCAACCTTATCGCCATGTGCCATGTTGCAGGGGGCGTGCCCTTGCATTTGCCACCAAGATGGATCCCCACGATAATCGATAACGATAAGATGACAAGAGGCAATCACTTTCGTGCCTCTGTCGACTTTGGTGAACAGGGCGGGAATACAAGGTGCTAGGAGAGTTTTTATGGGAGATGCGGAGAGGATGATGCTTCCTCTCACTGGTTCGCTCAATAAGGAGGTTCGCTCTCCGCCCGGCGCGACCTTTACTGCTGTACATGGTGATTGTCTCTTTCAGTGCTGTCTTTTCCCCCTTTTCCCCTTTTTCTTTCATCATGGTCTCTTGTCACAAGCCTGTGAGGCTCGAAGCAGGCCGGCGACAAATGCTTGAAAATGCAAACCTCCAGTAAGTACTAACTACAGTCCCAAGCTACACACGTGACTTGGGCCGGACCAGAGAGCGTTTCGCAGCTTGACTTAGCAATTGGCTCGGGGCAACACTCCTTATTCGCCATCACAGTTCTACGAGTCCCATGCGTCACCACAGCTGCCTCTGTCTGTCAGGCGCGCGACTAGGAGCTCTGTCACACCTTATTGGTCATGTACAACTTCACTTTGGGCAGAGAGGTATTTAAAAGCTACCGCCCTGGCCACGTTGCTGCCCAATATTGCATTCTTCTACTTCTCATCCTATTCTGCACGTGGTTCAGCTTCAGTTTTACAAAAAAGGCCAGCCTCTTGATACCACACTCGCGCCATGGGAGCCGCCAAGAGCTGTGCTAGCGGCGGGAAATGTCATGTCTCCATGCTGCCCGCCGAAGTTCACCTGGAAATTATCAGACTTCATCTCCTAGACACCTGGGATCTCCCTCATCCCAGCCTCACACCCGAATTTCTCCAAAACCGACTACCCATGGCCAACGCCTGGGACGCCAGGCGACCAACCGAGACCAACATCTACGTCGAGCGCAGGCGAGGCTGCGACTTTGTCCGCGGGCGCCCCCTACGCGCCGTAAACAGTTATCTCAGGGTCACCGTGGACGAAGTTATTCGCCAGCTGGCTGGTGAGTCTCAGAAACCCACAGGTGCCCGAAAAGAGACTTTGGGCAAAACTGGTCAAGAAGGCAATACCACAAACAGGGGCACCCAGCAAATGCCAAGGTGTCATGTGCTGGATGTCATGGTGGTCAGAGATATTGGGCTTTTCCCGACCTGGTTGACACGCCCACCTGACCGGGACCTTCAACATGACGCTGTTGACGTTAAGGTCAATATACGAGTTGTGCGGGCCGATGTGCAGCTGTTTCCGCAGCAATGGGTGGCCGCTGGCCAGCACCCCAGCATCGAGAGCGACGTCGATGGCGAGAAACACTTCTACTGGAGTATGATACTGATCATGTTCTTCTTCGCGAAGGGTCGGTTTTATTGGGCCGCCCCCGGAGTAGTGGAGGCGAGAGCGGTGGGCTGGCTCATGGAGAAGATCAAGACAATAGAAATGAAGCTAGAGAAAAACAATAAGGAGCTAAAGGAGGCGTATCATGAGCTTGAAAACGCAAAGAAGAGGCCAGAAGCAAAGGGGGAGAAGAAGGAGCTCGAGAAACAGACAAAGGCTCTGAAGGAAAGAAGCATGGCCTTGGAATGGGACGAGGAGGAGCTTGAAGGCAAGAGGGCGGAGCTACAGAGGCTACAGAGTCTACAGGGGCTACAGGGGCTACAGAGGCTACAGGGGCCACAGGAGCTACTGGAAAAGAAGGAGGATCTGAATGACAGAAAGGAGGGGGGGGAGATGGGGAAGAAGAAGGAAGATGAGCCCGAGGAAGAAAAGGAGGACGTCGTGACGGCGAGCCCCGAAACCTCCCCCTCGCCTCTCGTGGAACGCTTCTACGCGGTACTGCAACCTCAAACGCTTTACAACATCCACGATATCACGATATTTTTTCTCCCAGAAGAATACAAGTGCACCGCCAGCGGGGAGCTGGTACCGACCCAAGACGCCGACTACGCCGTCCCGGTTTCGAGAGACGACGTCGACGACGACGACGACGATGACGACGACGACGACAACGACGCCCCGGCGGTACCCACGCCCTTCGGCCGAAGCATCCTGGCGGCCCCGCACCCGACTGAGCCGTGGGATTTCAACCTGCCCAGGCGAGTGCCCCGTAACCAGACGCCGAGCGCCCACCTCTACACGGGCGTCGCGGGCGCGGTGCTTGGACTCCGCTACTGCCTCTCGGAAAAGAATATGCACAGCCCGTACATGAACGCCGTGATCTTCGGATGCGCGCGGACCGTGACGGCCACTTGGGGACGACGACGCGACCGGGAGTTCTCACGCCGCATCAGCGGCGCTATGATGACGTTCAAAGCCACTCGGAACGTGGCAGGGAAAGAGGAGGAGAACTGGCCGATTTAGGCCGACGAGCCTATCTCGGGGGACAACGGCAAGGCTCTTGTCGGCGCCGAGGTGGGCGTACGGGCGTCTGAAGGGGG
>MWMN01000129.1:2220-35214 GCA_002968875.1 Cordyceps cicadae | reverse complement strand
GGGGGGAACTTGCGAGTAGTATTACGTTGAAGCTTGAGCTTTAGCTTCGGGGCGTTTCGTTATTGACAGTTGTACAGAACGTGATAAGTGTGGCTAGTAATTGTGCTAGTTTTGGAGGAAATAAGGGGACAGAGTATTTATCGGCTTTCATTGAAATGGTTTTGACTTATTGATACTACTTAAAATGTGAGTTTTGTATTTCCAGACTTTCCTGAAGCCAGAAAGATACATCAACGGCGCCAGACCAACAGCCGACCAACACACTTGTGAATCCACTCACATTGGCGGGAGCTGTAGGCGGGACCGAATCTCTACTCCGATTTCCTCACTTTAATGCGATTTCGATGTTGCAGCATGGTGTTCTAGTAATTTTATTTTGTCTTTTGTACACAGGTTCCTCTGGCAGCAGCCACCCTAACGCTCATCATAGCCCTGACCCAAGCTGCTCCCAATTACCTCTTCCCACCACCAGTCGCCTTTCTACAGCAGTTCATCACCCAGGAATCTCTTCCACTCTCATCTCACCTCCAGATGCTGCACGGCCTTGCTCCACTTCTCTTCCTCGGACCTGGACACCCTGTTAGCCACAATCTCCACCCACCCACACTGCTGTCCATCAACTTACTTGTCAAACTTGAGCAGCTTCCCCAGGACCGGCACCAGCTGCGCGCGCAGCCTGCCATCCTTTTGCTCCAGGAACTGCAGCAAGATGGTCTTGAGATATGTCGTGTCCGCGCCCGGCCCGGCGCCGTTCACCGAGCCGCTCCGGTTCGAGTCCGTCGACGTCCTCCGGCTCGGGCTCGCGGCCAGCCTCGCCTGAGCCGTCTTGAGGTCGCGCGCCATCTTCTCGTAGCGCTGGCGCGCGTCGTCCAGCATGCGGCGCAGGTCCGCCCGCTGCTTCTCGCCGTCGCGGACCTGGCTCTCGGAGGCGTCCAACGCGCCGCGCAGCTGCGACGCCGTCGCGCGCATCTCCTCGGCCTCGGCCGACGCCCGCGCCTCCACCGCCTCGAGCTCCTCGCGCCGGCGCCGCCACGACTTGGACTTCTCGTCCAGCTCGTCGCGTTCCTGCGTCGCGCTCTTGACCTCTCGCTCCAGCTCCCGGACGCGCTGCCGGAGCTCCTCCGCCTCGCGCGATCGCTTGCGCGCAGTCGTGCTGGCCTCGTCCTCGATGCGCTCGCGCTCCTCTATGGCCGCCTCCATGCGCGTCCGCATCTCTCGCACTTTGCCGTCCGCTCGCTCGTCCACATCCGATAGCAGCCGGCGCATCGTCTCGCCCTCGCGAGTTCTCTCCTGCAGCAGCTTCTGTACCTCGGCAAGCTCGTCCTCTATCGCCTCCGCCTGCGATTTCGACTCCTTGAGCTGCACCGACATCTCGGTCGTCTGGTCGCGCATGCTGCTGAGCAGAGCTTGCGCGTTGACATACTGTTGCGACTTGAATTCGGCTTCCTCCTGTGCTGCCGATTTCTCCCGCTTGAACTTGTGCATTTGCTCTTCGAGTTCCTTGACACGAGGTCGTAGCTTCTTTGCCTCTTCTTGAAGTTTCTGAAGCTCGGCCTCTGCCTTTTCTGCCTTGGCACTCAGCTCAATTTTGCTTGCTTCAGCACGACGCAAGTCGCGACCAGACACTCGCTGGCTCTCCTCGAGCTTCTGTCTAGCGCTAGCCTCCTGACTGAGCTTTTCCTTGAGATTTTTAATCTCAGTAGCACGATCAGCGGCAAGTTGCTGGGCCGACGCAATCTCTTTCTTCAGCTCCTTCTCCTTCCTTTCCATCTCCTTCAATTCTTGAACCTTGGTGGCGAGCTCCTCTTTGGTGGTCTTGAGCGTTGCAGATTCTTGCCGTAGGCTCTTAAGCTCCGGCTGAGCTTTCTGCAAGACTTCCTTCAGCTCACTGAGGTCCTTGAACCTTGTCTGGGCAAGTTGCTGAGCAGCACCCAGGTCGGATTGCAGTGTGACAAACTTCTCCTTGAGGCCATCGTGCTCATTTTGCAGAGACTCCATCTCGCCTCGGATCTTGTCGCTGTCCTTGGAACTGGAGGTCGACGACTTGAGTTTGGTCTGAAGCTCTTCAATTTCGGCTTTCAAGTCCTTTCTTTCTTGATCGAGAGACTTGAGCTTCTCCTTGTCTTCAACATGGTCCTGCCCAATATTGACCAGATTGTCCCTGAGAGTTTCAATCTCCTCCTGCAAATCCTCTTCAGATTTTCGTTTTCTCATCAGTCGCTCGATTTCGGCGTCTTTGCGGTTGATATCCTCCTTGAGCTGGTTAATTTCAGCCTTCAAAGCATCGACATCAACCTCCGATTCTTCTCTCGCTGGCTCGCTAGCCTTACTCTCGCTATGTTCGTCGGCAAGGGTCGGCGCCGCCGCAACACCACCCTTGCCTTTCTTCTTTTTGTTCTTCTTTTTCGAGCCGCCTGTCCCGGTGCTAACAGAAGTCGCCTTCTCTGTCGTGTCTGAAGCCGTAGCAGTAGACATCTCAGGCGCCTTCTCGTTGGCCTTCTTAGTCAGCTCATCAATCGTTGTCTGCTTTTCCGATTTCTCCACATTAAGCTTTTCAACTTGCGACTTAAGGTCATCAATCAAGCTCTTTGAGATGGTTGTAGCCGTCTTGGCCTTGGTGAGCTCCGCGTCTAGATCTTTGGCACGAGATTCGGCCTCAGCTCGAGAAGCTTCCGCGGCCTTGACTTTGATGGCGCTAGCATCAATATCCTTGCTAGAAGTGTCCTGCAGTTTCTTCAGCGAGGCTTCGGCCGCCTTCAGCTTGTCGGTGAGCTCTTCGCATTCCTTGGTACGACGCTCAAGGTCATTTTGCAGCTTTTCCTGGTCTTTCGATTTGTTGCTCGACTCTCCCAGCTCTTCACTAGCCTTGTCCAAGCTCTTGGTGAGTCCGGCACTGTTCTCTTTCGCAGCCGACAAATCCCCCTGGAGCTTGACCACTTCGGATTTGAGTTTCTCAATTTCCTCCGCCTTGGCTTCCACATCAGCCTGAAGCTGGGGGATCTCATCCTCATAGGAGAAGAAGTCCTCGCCAGCTTCTTTGCTGGGATTCGCGGAATTGCCGTCTGTCTCAGATGCCGTCTTGCTCGCTGCTTTGAGTTCGTCGAGTTCCTTTTGGGTGTCACTTAACGTCTTTTCGGCCTGCAGATGCTTCTTCTTTAGCTCATCTTTCTCGGCAGAGATTCGCTTCAGTTCGTCCATGACCATGCCACCCCTTTGGTTCAATTGGTTGAGGTATTCAATCATCGCATCGGGGTCGGCAATGGAAGTGAGGGGTGTGTTTTCGCGCAGGGCCTTTTCAAACGGCTCAATGGACGTGGCTCGCTTATGTGCCACTCGATATGATCGCAAAAGTTCTAAACGAAATTAGCAAGCTCAATGCGCCCGTCCCGCATCGGGACCTACCTGGGTAGGTAGCCTCGAGCTTCTCGAGCTTCCGCAGACGCTGCTTAATCTCCGGCGGTAGCTCGGTCGAGGCGACTGCAGTCGTTGAGCTTGCTATCGAAGCAGCTACGTTCTTTGTCTTGTCCGGGCTTGTACGCTTTTCGCTGTTTGCCTCGGTCTTGTTGTCAGCGTCAGCGTCAGCCCCCTTGGAGCTAGAAACATCCTTTTCGGGTACGGGTGGTTTCGGGGTGCCAGCGCGGCTCGGCTCGTCGCTATCGTCGATAACGAATGCGGCCTCGAAAACGGCAGGATCGGGATTCGGGGGCGTATCTACGGCATCGCTGGTACCGTTGCTTGGTCGAGATCTCCGTCCGGCAGTTGTTCCTTGCCTAGAGGAGTCCGAGGCAGATCTGGAGATGGGCGCATCGTCGCCTCTTTGTCGCGCCTGTTCCTCCGCAATGGTGCGGTCTATAGCGCCACGGATTCTCTAATAGTTGTCAGCCTCGGATGGCCGCGCACTCTCGCCGGACGACCAACCTGGAACATGGTGTCAGGTCACCCAAGTTCGAGTTACAATCATGAACCTCTGCGCATGACCGTCGCCTGGTTGTAGGTTTGCAGTCCGCACGGTTGTTTCGAGGGAATTCCGGCTTTGAGTCGGTGAGACAGGCTGTGGCGACGATGCGATAGCCGGATGTTGATGCCGAAGACAGCCAGGAACTTTGCCAGGCTGTCCGTCATTCGCTAGTGGTGATCTGTGGCTGGTACGGGTGGCGGTGCAGCCTGGTATAGGGTAGCAGTAGGCTTGGGGGATGAATTGCGCTGCTCGTGGGGAAATTCGTAAAAATCTCGCAAAGGCGAGGAAATTGAACTGATGTGATTGTTTCTGAAGCATCAGTCAAAGACCAGCTTTATTCATCTGTAGTTTTCTTGTGTGACTGCAGGCCATGGTTTTCGGTGTTGGTGTGCGCAACAGTCACAAATCCGCCAGCTTTCTCTGGCCTCTCGTGCACAAACAAGTACCAGTCTCCAGGTTCCAACTTTTTTAAGAAAAACAAATCCCGCAAGTCTTGGCTCGTATTTGAGTTTTTGACATTTGGGACGGGGCTTCCTGTGGAATTGTGCCTAGTAGAATTCTCAAGAGTTTTGACATGCGGCAAGGCAAATTGAAAACTATTCGAATCACAAGGTAGATTACGTGATGACGGTACAAACGCATAGCCATTGGTGGAAACTAGCGGCTGACACGTTTTAATTTAGAGCTGATGAGCCGTAGCGTTCTCTGCCAGATCTGTTGCACGACAGTGACGGCTGTTTCTAGAACAAAATTCTGCAGACTGTGGGCTGGAGCCGACATTGTTTCCAAGCCACAGCATCGCATATCAAAATATCAAAAGAGTCAAACGAGCAAGCAGTATTATTACAGTGCGGGCTTACTGTAAATGTAAATTTCTGGTGGCGTTGTATGGGGCGGCACCACCCGAGTATTAAGCTAGAAATAGCACGCACTATAAAGTAGCCGATACTGAATGGAGTAAACGACTTGGAGAGGCCTAATCAACTGGATGACACCAAAACTTTGCGGTGTAACTCAACAGGTTCATTCGAGCTAGCGTTGTATCAGGGAAGAAGGGAAGAGCAATGCATTCATTGGCCTTGCCTTGCCTTGCCTTGTCGCCTTGTCCGGGGAAGCATCGGCGCTGACCCGGTCTTACGCGAATATCGAATATCGAATATCTGCTAGATCGCACCGTGCTAGAGAAACTGTACTGGCACTGTGCGTGTTTCCACAACAAGTCAACCTTCCCCCGATCTATCTCCCCGTCTCTATCTCTACGGGCCCATAAAGTATATTAAGCCAACCAGGACTTACACCTCATCCTCATCTTTTTCTTCTTCTTTTCCAGTTTTTCTGTTTCTTCTATCTCTTTTACAAATTCTTATCTTCTTCATCTTTTCAACAGCGCGCAACCATCACCGGCCAAACGACCAGCTCTCCCCTCCCTTGGTCCTACCATCACGCTACACCGCATTCCCGGTTGGTGCCTGTCCCCTTGAGGTACGACGGACGCATCAAAAGCTTGCGAATAATGCATCGATAGCCGGAACCGGCATCAGGGACACTGTGTTGCACCAATCGCCACGGAAAACAAACAAACACTCACACTCACGCCATACTTGGCCTCTGCCGCCCTCTCCCCGGCTCCCCGCTCAATAATCGGCATACATTGGCAGCAAGCTTGCACAACTGCCAGCATGGCGAACCTCGATCAACTACCCGCTGAGATTATTTTGAATATCAGCAGAGGCCTCGGTCAAGCAGATCTCAACGCTGTTTCTCAAACATGCCGCTCCCTATATCAACCTTCCAACAGCAATCTGTACCGCTTCAACAGGGACCGTAGGAAGGGCTCTGCGCTGAGATGGGCGGCTGGAAAAGGAATGATTCGTACCATTCAGCACTGTATGGCTGCCGGTCACACGGTCACCCACTCAAAATGGGAATTGCTGCACTACGCTGCCATGAACAGGCGCACAGACATGGTCAGATTCTTGCTGACTCTCGACGGGATCGATGCGAACCAAAAGGACGAGTCGGAATGGACTCCCCTCTTTTATGCTTGTCGAAGCAATGCCGCCGATGTGGTCGAGGCTCTCCTAGAGCACGGTGTCGATGGCGCTGCCTCTGGCCTCGAGGGCTGGACACCTCTCAGCATCGCCGCGTGTTTCGACAGCTGCGAAGCCGCCCGAGTCCTGATTGCGCACGGAGTGCCGCTCAACGCGCAGAGTGAGAACGAATCCACGGCGCTTAAGGCGGCATCTAGAGGTTGTTTCCCTGCTGTCGCTCAGGTGCTGCTTGAGGCCGGTGCTGACCCCAATATCCCTGCGTTTGGCGGCTGGGTGCCTCTGCATTCTGCCGCCAAGTTCGGCTGCGTAGCACTCGCTGAGCTTTTGCTCAGACACAATGCCCAAATCGAGATGCGCCAAGAGCGAGGATACACCCCTCTGGCGCTCGCGGCGGAGACGGAGTCGGTGCCGCTGATTGAACTTCTCCTCAAGCACGGCGCTGATGTGAACACGGTCACCAGTGGTGGCTGGTCGCCGCTATGCCTTGCGGCTGACATTGGCAACGAACAAGTTGTGAGGACGCTCCTGGCACACGGGGCAAATCCCTCCTTCGCCATTGCCAACGAGTGGTCGGCCCTTAATTTCGCCACCTACAACGGCAAGATGGAGGTTGTCGATGTCCTGCTGGAATATGGTGCGCTTCCCGATGGCTGCAAGGATGTCAGCCGCAACACAATGGTCAACGCCATAGACAAGGACCGATTGGAAATTGCCAAGAAGCTCCTATCTCACGGGGTGCGGATCGATGTCCGGAGTGACCGGGGGGAGACGCCTCTGATGAGAGCTGTCAGGGCGCACAAGACGGACTTTGTGCAGCTGCTCCTGGAACACGGGGCCAATATAAACTCTCAAAACTTCAAAGGATGGACTGCGCTCATTGCGGCCGCGCACGACGGCCACAGTAAGGCGCTGGAGCTGTTGTTACAAGCTCGCGGCAGCAACGTCAACTATTCCGACACAGACGACCGGACCGCCCTGATACATGCTTGCATGCGCGGCAACGAGGATGTCGTTAATATTCTGCTAGAGAACTACCCCGTGAACCTGACCTGTCGAGATACCTGGGGCTCGACGGCGCTCTCGATGGCGGTGCGCAACGGCCAAGTCGCCATCGCGTCGGCACTCTTGTCGCGGCTGACGCCGGAGCAGGTGGACAAGGACGAAGACGGGCTGGGCCGCTCCGTCTACTACTGGGCCACGCATAGCGGAAATGAGGAAATGCTCCACGTCCTCGGAGAGTACTGCACGACACACGGCCTAACACCAGCCGTCAGCTTGCAGTCCTTGTCGATGGAAGGCTGCCGTTTTTACCAAAAGGAGTGCTGGTGCGACGTCTGCGGGCAGTGCAACATCCACGAAAAGCGCACGCTGGCGTGCAAAGTGTGCGATGAGGGCGAGTTCCTCATCTGCGTGCACTGTCAGAGTCTGTCAGCCAAGTGCAGGGGGAGGGAGCACCCCTGCGAGTTGTATATCTGCGAGGAGGATATGGAATAGGTACCTGCAAAGCCAGACAGACACCAGGACTTCGCCTTTGAGTGGGTATTATATAGAAGGCAATGTGATGTATCATCGATATTATACTCTGGCCGATACTAGGCTGCCGCGCGTCCGGCGCACCATGGATTGGGAAGTACTACATACATAATCTTGGGAGATGGATGAGATACCATGATGGGAGGTGTCTGTTCTCACGGCCGTTACAGACAGACCCGTTCAACCTTGGGGACTTCCCATAGCATGATGGATGATTGCTTGTTTTGCATATCTTGAGCGTGCTGGGAGCAGACGAATACTAGTTTTGTACACTTGGGAGCGAAAGATAGCGATAGTATGATGAGTGGGCAATTTACTACCCGTACCCGTCAGGGCATATAAATACGAGTCTGTTTGATCCTCTGAGACGATTATATAAACAAACGACGAAGTAGAGCCTCGCGTGCTCCCTCGTGGGCCAATCGTGAAGCTGGCATCTTCTACAGCTTGACCCTGCCAGCCTGCATCCGCTGCCACTCCTCCTTGCCAAACGGCACGTACGTGTCTCCCCTGAGCCAGTACAGCGTGACCGGCTCGCCGTCCTCGCCGACCGGGTTGACGCCGGCCGTGCGCAGCGCCACCTTTTGCTGCTTGTGCGTGCCGGTCGTCGTGGCCGCGTGGCCGCCGGCGTCCACGAGCCGGAGGAACAGCGGGACGGCGTACCGCGGCAGGCAGGCGCGCAGGTGGGCGACCAGGCTGCCGCGCTCCTCCTCGGTCGGCGCCCCGCCGCTGCGGAACGAGACGGCCGCGCAGCCGGCGCGGCCGTCGTGGTGCGGCAGCGCGACGCCGTAGACGTTGGCCTCGGCGACGCCAGGGTGGGAGCCGACGGCGTCGCCGACCTCGATGGTGGACACGTTCTCGCCCTTCCACCGGAAGGTGTCGCCGAGGCGGTCGCGGAAGAAGAGCAAGCCGGGCTCCTCCTCTCCGCCCTCGTGGCCGGGCAGCGCCCAGCGGAGCGCGTCGCCGCTGCGGAACCAGGCGTCGCCGGGGCGCAGGACGTCGCGCAGGATGCGGGCGTCGGTGGCGGCGGGGTCGCGGTGGTACCCGCGGAAGACGGAGGGGATGTCGGCGTCGTCGTCGGGGAGCTTGACGAGCAGCTCGCCGGTCTGGCCGGGGGCGGCGGGGACGCAGAGGCCGTTGCCGCCGCGGGGGTTGGAGTCGCGGAGGGGCTCGCCGGTGTCCGGGTGGACGAGGACGAGGGCGGTGCGGCGGCGGAAGAAGAGGGTGCGGAGGAGGAGGCCGGCGCGGCCGACGGCGCCCTCGGCGAGGGCGTTGCGGGAGACGTTCCAGGTGCCGCCGACGCCGTCGGTGGCGGCGTAGAGCTCGATGACGGTGTCGATGCCGAAGCGGGCTTTGAAGCGCGGCCAGACGTCGGCGCGGAGGCCGGCGCCGTAGACGGTCTTGACGTTGTGGGCGCGGTCGAGGCTGGCGCCGGTGACGGGGTCGTGCTCGGCGGGCGCGTCGAGGAGGTAGCGGAGCGCCTCGCCGATGTAGATGATGGTGTCGGCGTTGGTGGCGCGGACGTCCCGCCAAAAGGTCGTCTTGGAGAACTTGGGGGTGAAGGCGAGGGTGCCGCCGGCGAGGAGCGTGGAGGCGAATCCGATGAGGGAGGCGAGGCCGTGGTAGAGGGGCATGGCCTGAGGAGGAAAGGAGATTTTTTTTAGCGGACCGAGACGAGAGAGGAGAACTGAGGGACAGGGTGACCTACTGAGAAGATTATGTGGCCTTTGCCCAGACCGAGAAAGTTGCCGGTCATGGCGCAGAACCAGATGATCCTCGCCCAGGACATGACGGCGGCTTTTGGGAAGCCGGTGGTGCCTGACGTGTAGATGAGCAGGGCAGCATCATCTTTATCGTCAGACTGTCGGATCTCGTCCAGGTAGCGCACTGCTGGACCACTGAAGGCTCGAGTCTGCACCTCCGGCGTCACCACGACGGCCTTCATCGGGGCAATGTCCGCCTCAACCTCTTGCACGTGAGCGGCCAGCGCCGGCTCGACGAGACAAATCTCAGCCCCAGAGACCTTGAGGCAGTGCGCGAGGCTCTTGCCCGTCAGGAAGTAGTTGATGAAGGCCGGCGTGGCCCCGATGCTCCAGAGGCCCATCCACGTCACGATGAACATGTCCGAGGTGGTGTAGAGCATCGCGACGACCTGCCTCGGCCGGACGCCCAGCTCCGTCCGCAGCCAGTGGCCGTAGCGGAGGGCGGCGTCGCACAGCTGCGCGTACGTCCAGGTCCGGCCGCCGGGCTGCAGCAGGAGGGCTAGGTCGGCGTGGTCCGGCCGGGCGGCCCAGTACTCCAGGTCGCTGAAGAGGTTGAGGCGGCGCGCGCGCTGGCGGTGGGCGGTGGCGAGGAAGCCCCGGAACATGCCGCGGGCGACGAGGAGGTCGTGCCAGAGACATGCCTTGGCGTTGACGTAGGCGAGCGCGCCGGCGACGGCGGGAGCGGCGAGGGTGAGAGCGGTCGCTGAAGGAGGGGGGGGGGGGAAGGGGAGGGCTGGTGAGCTTGAGAGGAGAGACAGGGCGTGTGAGGAGCAGGACTTACCGGACATGTTGCGGTTGAGCGGCTGAAAGTCGGGAGATGAGATGAGATGAGATGTGGCAGGAGAAATCGACGTGTCGGAGCGTGATGGCGAGGCGGCTTCTGTCGCGGGCAATGAAGCTGGCAACCGCTGCAGACTACCCCGCGAAATGTGGACAATGTTCCACTGCAGGAGATAAGACAGACAGAGAAGCTGAAAATATTGCCAGCAAAGAAGACCCGTGGACAGGTTCAAAGTATAAGTCAGTGTATAGGGTAAAGATGGCTGGCCGTTGGTGGGCAGTGCGGGCGACAGTGGATGGGCGAATAAACAGGCTGGCTTCCCAGACAAGTTTTGTGTGCCTACATCTTGTCGAAAAGCGGATGAGGGCTCGCAAAGATTGGAATTTATGTAGCTGGTAAATTGCATGTGCCGCCGCATAGTTATGCATATGCATGCCGGCGGCTGACCCGAGGTTGAGCTTGCACAAAGTCCGCATGCTGACTGACTGGAAAGATGGACTTTTTACTCAAGCCTCAGACACACTATTTTAGGGTAATTTTCAAGTACTCAGGATCATGGAGAGTTTTTTTTTTTTTTTTTTTTCCTTTTTTTTTCCATTTATATAAAGGGGCAAGAAATTAAAGATTGTTTCTGCTATCATGACCACACATTGCGGGAAACCATGCAAGCCAAGATACTCAAGACTACTCAGCGTGCCTTAAATGGAACAAGCTCGTCAAATTCTTCCAATGTCAGCGAAGACGCTTCTCTCTCTTTGTTTTTGGTGATGTTTCTCCACAGAGTGTACGCTTTTGCGAGATGGGCATCAGGATTGTCATCAGGCATCTCGGGCTCGAGCAACTGGAATTCCGCTGGAAGTGCTGCACCCCTGGGCTCCTTCGTTCTCGCCTGCTTGATTGCGATGCACCTTTTCAATACGAGTGCTCTCAGAAAGTGGCCGCGCGCCAGTTCCCTGTCATGAGGACCTGGACTTTGTCCCCACGCGGCAACAGCGACAGAGCTAACAGGTCTGGGTAAAAGGTTAGTCAAGAAATTGCTGAGAGAAGAGGGATGGGATTGATGGGATGGATAGGCCTGGTAAGCCGGGGGACGTTACTTACAACGCCTCTTCTAGCATCTCGATGGCACTTTCGGGCTCTTTGCCCGCCTCGTACAAGTGGGAAACTTTGAGCACTTTCTCGCAAAACCTGTACGCCGCGCGCCCGCTGAACGAGTTTCGGTAACCATACGTGTCATTATGGGCTTTGTAGGCGTTTATGAAGCAGTCCATGCTCTCATGGTGCTTGCCCTGCTTCGTTTGCAGGTCTCCCAGGGCATGAAGGAACAGCCCTTTCCTTAATAACAACTCGTACCAGAAGCTGCTGTTGAGACACTGCTTCATGTGCTCCTCAAGGCGTCCCTTGCCTGCTTTGAGCAGCTTACTGGCCTCCTCGTACTCTCCTCCGGCTGTGAGAACCAAGCCGAGAAGTGCGTCGCTGCGCAGTGGGATGTATCTGGGCGAGTAAACCAACTTGTATAGGCGCATTGCTTCCTGCAAGTGCTGCGTAGCATCCTTCCAATCGTTGTTTTCGGCGAGTTGCAAGCCGTCCCTGGTATGGTCTGCGGCCATTCTCTGGCTCTGGAAGCCGGCGTTGCCGCGCTCGCGCTCGCGCTCGACGAAATGGTGCTCCATTTTGGAGGACCAGATCTCGTTCTCGTGACCCTTGTCGAGATCCTTACGAATAGCGTCCCAGTAAAAGAACATTTCATCGTCTGCAGTGCCGTGCTCCTCGTATAGCTGTATCGCAGTTTCAACAAAGTCATGCATTGTCTCTGGGAATTTCTTGCAATCCCTCAGGAACCTTTGGAGGAGTCAGTACGAGCACCTGGGCTTTCGGGGGGTGTCACTTACCAGGCTGCTTCCATCAGAAGCCTTGCCAACAGCAGCTTGGTGGCCCCGGGCAAGGTAGACCTGAGGGGTCCAAAGGAATGCAACTTGCGAACGTAAGGCAATAGCTCAAGACTGTCTGCGTACCATTCAACCCTGATATCGTCGGACGAGTATCGCGGATCCATGATGTACCGTACTGCTGCTGGCCATGCCGGTGGCCACTCCGCCGCCATGGCGAGTAGAATGTCGTGGTAAATCTTTTCCTCGAATTTTTGCGATGTGTCTCTGGGCTCAAGGTGTGGAAGGAAAATATTTGGGAAAAACTGGGGGCTTTCCTCAATCAAACGGCGCTTCTGAAGCTCTGCGTGTAGTTCCAACAACTCGTCCGCGTCTGTAGGGTAGGCAGTGATCTCGTCGACTTTTTCATCTTCGCGAGGGGAAGTTCGGTCAAGCACAACATGGTACACGGGACCAGAAGGAGCACCCTCTTCTGAGTTCGGTAGATTAGCCTGAGACTGCCAGACGTGTCAAGTTTGGACTCACCAGGAGGAAGATGGGCCATGGTTGATAGGGAAGGCGAGCTTAATGGCTGTTGGGTGGTGTGATCAAGGCACAAGGAAGCCGGAATAGAGGTGAGTATAGGGATGGTGGTAGTGGTGGTGGAAGAGGAAGGAAACTGAAGTAGAGGTGGCTTAACGGGATGATTTATATATGCAATTCTAATCCGCCAGAGTTACCCCTGCTTCTAAGAAACAAGAGCAGAGGCACAGCTGACTCTCACTATGTCTTTTTTCTTTGCTTGTGTGACCCTCCGGGGTAATGACAATTACTGCTAGCTTTCCACAGCCGCTGCCTGTTGCACCCAACATGCAAAGCGCCTGGTAGTACGTGGCTTGTCGCATGCTTTGTTTCCTGGGCGCAGTTCTAATTATACCCGTTGCATTGAGCAGCGTTACGCTGATTCCACCTCCAGCGCCGCCCATGACGCAAGAGGAGGCGCAACCCCAACAAGTCAGCAAAGATCTCTTGCGGTACCAACTTTTAGTATCAAATAGCTATTTTTTGCCTTGTGTTTTGTACGACGCCGAAGCCGTGTCAGCAGCACAGTGACACCATTGACCTGTCTTACGACTGACTCCAGGTTGAGCAAGGTCCGTATACTGACGTGACAAACTAGAAAATCGACCTTTTGTCCAAGTACAAGCCGCACACTATTTCAAGGGAATTTAAGTACTAAAAGCTATGGTCAGTATCTTTTTGAAAGTTTTCTAGATGAAAAGAGAAGAAGAATTATTATTACAACTCCATAATGATATAGGAAACCACGTAGACCACGACGCTTCAGACTATTCAGCGGATTAAAAATGGAACAACCTTGTCAAAATCCTCCATAGTTGCTGATTCAACTACCATTTTTCCTTTTCCCCTACGGAGATGTTCTAGTAGATGCCGAGCATCTTGCAGATCTGAGTCACACACAAACTCGAGATATGGCCTTAGAGTTGCGGTCTGGGGTCGGGGCTCCGGTGGTGCCGCGTGGTAGGCCGGCTGTGCCCTCTGGAAGTCCAGTATTGCCCGATAGCACTCGAAATACTCCGTCTGGAGCTCTACGGATGCGAAATAAGACTCTAATAGTAGCACCCGGAAATCTGGCGATCCGCAGTGAGACTTTGATCGTAGATCCTCGAACTCCAGCGATGATAGATAAGACTGTAACAGTAGCATCTTGCGCTCTGGCGGTGCCGTCTGGAATTCCGACAGTGCTGAGTCAGACTCTTCCGACGGTGCCGCCTTGGGCCGCGACGTCAGGGCCCGAGGCTGTAGTCGCGCTGTCTGGGGCTCTGGAGGTTCCGATTTGGCCTCGGACGACGCTTCTTGGTAGGGCTGAGCCATCAGCTGGTTCCTGCTCTCTCGCTCGTCCAGCATCGCAAACGCCTTCTTCAACAGCAGTTCCCGTAAGAACTTGCCACGCGCGACCTGAGGCTTGTGATCAGAGAGATTCGTAGACCATGTGTCGATGGCAAACCGGAGACACGTTCTATAAGAAAGGGAGAGAAAAAAAAAGGAGTAAAAAGGTCAGCTTATGGAAAAATACCATGGCAAAGGGGAATAGCATTGGGGGAATTGGCAAGTCAGCAAGTCCAAAGACTTTTGCTTACAGTGCTTCATAAACGCAGCAGTCATCTTCGTCATTGTATTCATGGTCGGCATCGTGGGCGTTGAGAATCTTGAGCGTCTGCTCAGCCATTTTGTAACCTGCGCACGCCATGTACGGGTTCGGTTCCGTCAGTCGTGGATCCGTATAAAATCTGTAAGATGTCTCGAAGCAGTCTCGACTCTCAGCCTGCCTGGCCTGCTTCTCGCTGGAGCTCGTGGCGTCCTTGGCTTGCTTGTCTCTCAGATCTCCAAGGGTGTAGTCGAACAGCGCCACTCGGTCAAATAGTACGAGCCAGTCGGAGAGGGGCACGTCTGTTTCATCCATCTGCCACACCAGGTCCGAGGTGATGTTCTCCAACAGCTCTTCGGCCATTTCGTAGTCTCCGTCGGCGGCCATGACGAAGCCGAGCATCGCGTCGCTGGCTTCTGGAGTGTACTCGTTGCCCTCTGCTGCTTCCAGGCGCAGAGTCCTGGCCTTGAACAAGCGCTTCTTGGCCGAGTCCAGCTTCCCGAATTGGGCGTACGCGAGGCCTTGCCCCACGTAGACACGGGCGAGTGTCTCTGCATTGAATCGGGGGGGTCTCTTCGCATCGGCTCGGGAGGGTGCACAGAGATATTCCTCCAGGAGCTTCAGGCACTTCTCATCCCGGAACGCGCTAGTCTCCAAGTTGCCGGAATCTGCGGCGGTCGACCCGTCTTCGTCGGTTGTCCCGAGGGACATCGGGTCAACCTTGACATCGTCGACGGGGCGCGAAACCAGTTCATCTGAATAAACCGGCGGATGAGCGGTCATATCAAGCTCGACTTGGCTAGAAGGAAGCTCGCCTATGGTTAAACAGCTTGCTTGGCTTTGCGGTTGTTGACTGTGATCAAGGAAGAAGGAAGTCGAAGCTGAGGTGAGGGCGGTGCAGAAAGGAAGAAACTAGAGTAGAGACGCCCTGCAAAGGGGGGGCTATATACACAAACATATGTCTACCAGAGTTACCTCATCTGTCTTAAAATAGAGCAAAAGACACAGCCGTCTACCCGCTACGTCGCCATTGTGCGCTCGTGTGACTCTACCGAGCTGGTAGCAGCAGCCGCCAGCTTTACTCAGCTAGGCTGCAGTCTCCTACGTTATTTTGTCTCGGATAATGCGCCCCTAGTAGTACATGCCCCAGTCTATCTTTTGTTCCGTAGAATGTTCTAATAATACATTCTGACAAGCAGTGTGACACCATTCCATCCCTCAGCGCCGTCAATGACGACAGATGGGCAATTACTTACCCCTTTCCAGTTGCAAGGTTATGTTGTAGTACCTGGTTCTCAGTTTAAATAGAGCTATTCATAACCTTGCGCCTTGTACAACGCCGAGGCCGTGTCGGCGGCGCAGTGACACCGTTGACCTGTCTGTAGCTGAAGTCTCGTTAGCATGTATGCCACTGGTCAACATTCGATAGTCACGTTGCCATAACCGATCGACATCTGGGCTTCGATTACTAGCTTTAAGAATAAAAAGTGCTAAAGAAACAATACAGTTGATGTTTTATGTGACAAGTTGCAGTGGGGAAATGGAGTGAGAAAGCCTACATGCGCGTGTATCTCGTGAAATGACGATAGGACTTTTCAAATCTGATAAACTTCCCTTAATTATTTTTATGAATGAGAGATCAAGTTAAATTCTTAAGAGTAAGATAAGATGGATTCTGATGAATGAAATGCTGCGAAAAAGAAAGAGCCTATGTGCTGAGTTACTCAAAGAAAGAGCCGCAAGTAAGCTGAAAGAAGCTTCGCGAAAGCCGCCGTGTTAGGCAATGACATGCCCTTTCTGTTTCCTTCTCCTAGGAAGTCTTGTTAGATTTACCAGAAAACTGCGCCAAGATTCATCATCTTTACTTACCATCTCTGTCACCACCGCAGGGCACTCCCCCAAGTTCATAGCCGCCTTCGCTTATGGCAGGGGCTAGTGGGCTCGGCCTCCTCGCGTTCCTTATCTCTCGCAGTGATTATTCCTACCAAGTCCAAAGGTTTCATAGTTGATCTAAGGTGAAGCCTTTCGAGTGGGGTTAGTGTGAGCGCACGCGTTGCGACGAGGGAATAACTTACTTTGTTGTCACCATCATCATGGGCTCGAACACGCGCCAAGGCTGCTCATGCTTCGGTTTCATATCCCAGATACTCTTAATTTGTATAAAGTTCTCTTCGATTGCCTTCTGACTCTCCGACAGCTTGCTCCATCTCTCTTGCCGAGTCTCCTTGGAGCTGTCGTCCAGTGGCCCACCCAATTCTAGAAGAAGCTTCCAAAATTTGAGAAAGACTTTGAGCTGTATCCATTGATCCATCGTATCACTTTTGTGCTCAGCGTTCTCATCGCCAATAAACTTGACTTGATCGCCATCTCGCTTAATTTTGCCCTCCTTGAGAAGTTTCGAGTAAGCGATTTCATAGTTGGCATTCATGTCGGAGAAGGGTTCCGATTTCGAGCATGCCTTTCTCAAAGTCGCCTCACTTATAGGGGTAGGATGGCAGAGACGAATGATCCAGAGTAATCTCTCGCAGCTTTGCCCGTCCGAGATGCTGGGATCGACGGGCTGGTCAGTGTTCATGACGGTGCCCCAATAGGACGCCATGGCTTGGTCAACTGGGGTTTTGTTAGGAGTGATCGTCAGCCATGATAATTCTGACATACCAGGAGAGTCTTCACGCTGTATTTTGTAGGCTGATGAGCTCACTTGCGTTGGCGTTTTTGGAGTGAGAGGAGGTAAGAAGCGAATGAGAAATGGCCGTCGCAGAGTGATTGTTATATAGGCAACATGCACAATGGTGCAACGCTCGAGAAAACATGCCAAGTATAATTCATGACTCTCAAATGTCCGTTTTTGTTTATAAATAGACGTCTGCCATTATGACTAGGACTGAGACTGGTAATGTTATCCGACGTCGTAGTGACAAAGCATGTGCTGTTGCGGATCCGAATGTGGTACTCTGGCCTCATCAGGGACATTGGACACATTTTGCTACCTTGAAGGCATCTTTGATGAGTCGGATGTAGTAAAGCTGCCACCCAATGTCTCGCGGCATCGCTTCACGGTCCCACGAGCATGCAGTGTGGGCAGCACAGAGCAGAGGGAAGGGCCGCGCAGTCTGTTGTTACTGTTCTGGTATATTCATGACGGCTACCATGACGGTTCAGTTGGTACGGACTGTGTGTCCTGCTACCTCTGTCACGGCCGTCAGTGATTTAGCCGAGCCGATGGTCATTGCCATGGTTGAACACGGTCCATCTCCCTTTGCCCTCATTCCCGACCATGTAAGCTCATTGGTCTCATCCGTCAGTGGTGCGTAGGACAATCGGGAAAGCCTCATCCCTGATAGCCCTGCCGATTGAAAGCTTGCAATCGAAAGGAAGCGCTCTCCCGGTCCAATAGCTGATCTCTTATGTAGCAGTGCCCCGTGGACGAGGGACAAAGCCAGGGAGGGGTACGACGTACGGCACCAACTTGATGGTATGCTACGACGGGTGGATATTTTCCAAAGCTTTGATACTGCTTGGAACAAGGGTATAAGTGCTACTGATTCTGGCCGCGACATCTTGCGCTCGTGCAACTTGACGGAGCTGGTGAAAGCGATGGCAAGCACGATGCCGAAATTGGCTACGGGCGCGTAGCAAGTTGAGGTTGAAGACGAGGATGAATAGACGTGGCCATGGCTTGAATTCGAGGGCTCCAAGGAGGCATGTTTTAGCTAGTAGTCAGAAGGAGGTGACAGTATCGTTTCGGTATTTCGTCGACTTTGTCCTCCGGATTGATGAGAAAGGTGATTGCCGTCGAGGATGATTGTTGCACAGCGAGCCTACCCTACAGTCCACCAAGCTGGGGAGAAGTTGACAAATACACCCGAGACTCAAGGTAACCGCAGATTCTGACTGTAATGCACGTATAGAGGTGTGAGAATCCTTTTATTGCATAAGTTGAGGATGGCAACGCAACGAGGGAAGGGGGTGATGAAAACAGTGTCAAGAGGAGTCGTCGTCTGTTTGCCGCTGACGGAGGTGGAGACATTTATTTACCTAAGCAAACACAAAAGCAAACAGCCATCATATGTGCATGCAGGCATCCAGATCCTTCACCTCAGGGATTCAAAATTCGCACGCCTGTATTAAAAATAACCACACCGACATTTCTGTAATTTCACGCAGCATTCACACCACGTTAATCGCTACCCGCCGTATCCCACCGGAACTGCCCCCCCTCCTCGCATCCGAAGCTTGGTGGCAACGCTGCCTAGTTAACTAGTCCCCTCTTCGCTCCAAGTATTCCTCCCATCCGCTGGTACCTTGGCCGAAAATGTCGGCACGAATCTGCATCATCATGTCACACATATGCTTCTCTCTTCTCTACAGGGTACCGGGGACGGACTCTGCGTCGCAAAATGCGCCCAGTTGAGCGAGGCAGGACAAAACAGATATGGTGCCGTTTGCAGACCAAATACTGGACTACCTTGATTTCTAGTATCATTTCATCAATATGCGTCGCAGTCGCAGTCTTGGCACCGGCCAACATCGGCAATCCTCTTCTGCTGCTATTACGAAGCCGGTGTAACGCGAAATCCCGCGACTGCTCTCCTGAGCCTGCCATCATCTCACCAGCCATATCATCGCCAGCCGTATCATCGTCAAGTCGTATCATCGCCAGCCATATCATTGCCAGCCATATCCTCACCACACAGCTCCACGCGTGAGAGCTTCCCGAGACATGCCAAATACACCGAGCCATGAGGATGAGGCTAATCTCGGCGCCGCTGCCAGCGATGGTGCTGCTGGCCAGCGTCGGGCAGACATTCTCGAGGCCGTTGGTGCCGAGCACCAGCTGAGCTTTGCGCAGGCCCTCAAGCTGTACCCAAAGGCCATCGGCTGGTCAGCCTTCGTCTCCATCGGCGTCATCATGCTCGCTTTCGACCCGCAGCTGGTAGGAAATCTGTATGCCACGCCCCAGTTCAAGCGCGACTATGGACGCCCCTACAAAGACGGTGTACGCATCCGAGAAAAAGCGCATCGTACATCGCAACACTAACGATAGCAGTTCATAATCGATGCCGCGTGGCAGACCGGACTGTCCATGGGCGCGCCCATCGGACAGGTTGTCGGCGCTCTTCTCGCAGCGTACCCCATGGACTACTTTGGCCGCAAGGTGACGTTTGCCGCCTGCGTCATCGCCACAGCCGGCATCGTCTTCATCCAGTTCTTCTCACGGTCGCTGTCTGTTTTGCTCGCAGGGGAGCTTTTAGCCGGCCTCGTGCTGGGCATGTTTGTCGTGATCGCGCCGGCGTACGCGTCCGAGGTGTGCCCGATGCCGCTGCGCGGACACCTCGCCTCCTACGTGAACCTGTGCTTCGTCATGGGCCAGCTCCTCGCCAACGGCGTCACGGCGGGCACGTCCCGGCGGACCGACCGCTGGGCGTACTCGATCCCCTTTGCGCTGCAGTGGTTCTGGATCGTTGTCATCTTGCCGGGCCTGCTCTTCGTGCCAGAGAGTCCGTGGTGGTACGTCCGCAAGGGCAGGCTTGGGGATGCCGAAAAGGCGCTGAAGCGGTTGGCGTCGCCCTCGGTGAATGTGAGAGCGTCGTTGGCATTTATTGTCGAGACCGATCGGCTGGAGCTGGAGCTCGAGGCTGGCAGCACCTACCTGGACTGCTTCCGACCAGTCAACCTGAGACGCACCGAGATCTCGATTGGGGTTTACTGCATCCAGGTACTGAGTGGTATATACTTGGTAAACTACGGTACGGTATTTTTTGAGGAAGCTGGGCTGCCCACCGATCAGGCGTTTAACATGAGCGTCGGATTTCTAGGTATGTCGCCCGACCTCACCCGCCAACTGGCGTGCTAACCAAGTAGCTGTCGGCTTTGTTGGGTCTCTCGCTTCCTGGGCCTTTATGATCAACGTCGGCCGCCGCGTGCTGTATGTTTGGGGCCTGCTGATCCTCGTAGCGATCCAGCTCGTCATCGGCATCCTGGACTGCGTGCCCGGCCGACCCGCAGGCGCCATATGGGCCGAGTCGGCACTGATGCTCGTCTGGAACTTCTTCTACGACGTCTCCATCGGCCCCATCTGCTTCGTGCTGCTGGCCGAGTGCTGCCACACGCGTGCGGTCCAAGACGATCGCCGCGGCGACGGCGGCGCAGGCCGGCCTCGGCATCGCGATGACGGTGGCCATCCCGTACCTGATCAACCCGGCGCAGGCGGACCTCCGGGGCAAGCTGGGATTCTTCTTTGGCGGACTCGCGGGGATGGGTTTTGTGTGGGCGTACTTTCGCGTCCCCGAGACCAAGGGCAGAACGTATGAGGAGCTTGACTTGCTGTTTGCCAAGGGCGTGCCGGCGCGACAGTTTGCAGGATATCAGCTGGTGGGGGAGCGATCGGTGGCAGTTAAGCAGGGTTGACCGTGGCAATAGTGGTATGGGGAATGTTCAAGGCACTCTATGATTATAAAAACTGAGATTTATTGTTGGTGACTTAGAAGCCTCGCGGTTGCATTAAGCTACGTCCCGGGGGCCCGGGGGGGGAGCTTGAAAAAGCGAAGAACAGCTCTTCGACTCTACTCCCCGGGCCGACTCCTCCAAACACAGTAAAGGACCACCCTGCACACCTATTCCTCCTTCTTCTTCATTCTTCGCGATCGACGCCGCCTCGATCCTCTAGCGGGCTGCTTTCCACTCTCCTTCTCAGACGGCGCTTTCGACTCCGGCTCCCCACCCCCGCCAGCCGCGGCCGGGCGCACCCCCTCCGCGACCTTGGGGACGGGGTCCGCGTCGACTCGTATGCTCTGCATGTGGCATAGAGCTTTGTGTCGAAGATGTCGCTGCCTCTCCGCCTCCTTCTGGTACTTTTCGTCCGACCTCCTGCAGGAAGCACCGGTCTCACGCCGGGGAAAGGTCAGCTGGGCGACTTTGCAAGTTCTTTTGTTTAGTCGGGCGGGCAAGGACGTTTTTGGGCGCGGCTGGTTGCTTACTGTGACTTTTGTAGTATTTGTCTTGCCAAAATCAATATGCAGGGCCACCTGGTTGAGGTTTTCCATTAGTCGGTGCTGTTTCGCGCTGTTTGCCCTTTGTATTTGCAGACATGGTTCCGATCCGTGGTGGCCTGGAGGAGGCGGGTGAGAAGGCTGTGTCGTTTGGGGGATGGGGATGGGATGTGTCTTGTTAAACACGGCAGCTTATGAGAATGGACGTGTCTGAGATGAGGGCTCTATTTTCTCCGGGACTGACTTGAAGTATTTATTCTATTTTTTTTTTTTTTTTTTTTTTTTTTTTTTTTTTTTTGAGTAGGACCGGCTGCACGCCGCAACGTCATTCTTTCGAAATGAGAGGCGTCAGGCGCGGGATACAAAATGCAGTGTATCAAGCCCCTGAGTACCGACATGGAACCTGGATGCGTCGCCTATTGAAAAGATGAAGCCTGCTGCTACATGACTCCAGTGCCGAAAGTATCTGTGTTCTTTGCGTACTGGATGTGTCAAGATGAGAGGCGCTACAGTAAGTAGTACGACGCTTTCTCATGTCCGACTGCCTGCTTTTGATGACGAGATATTGTTGCGAGATGTTTTCGCTGCATTCAAGGATAAAAGAGATAAAAAAAGAATCAACTAGAAGAGAAAATACGAGAGAAAAAAGAAGGAAGAAAAAAAAAATTCCGAGGCGGCTGGTGGCTCAACACCACGGCCGCATCAAAGGTAGCCCCTCAACTAGGGCCGACTGGTATGACATAGAGGGCGTACAACTCCCAACGTTTCCTTCAAAAGCACCTGCCCTCTCCACCATGAAGAAAAAGTCTGCATCACCTTCCTGACTTCTTCTTCTCTTCTCTTTCATTTCATCGGGTCCCTATCAGCACCTCTCTCGAAACATGCGACCTGTCGTGCATCTCCGCAGAATAGGCGGCGGTCCGCGCCTGTATTCGGCGGCGGCGCCTGCGCTCCGCATCAACGCGGCCCGTCTCCACGAGACGCTTCACCACACCTGCCAATGGGGCTCCGCGCACCGATACGGCGAGTTCGTATATTCTCTAGCATGTATCTTTAGCGTTTCAATGTGTACTGACAGATTGTCCAGGGACCCCACGCAGACGGGCATGAACCGTCTCGCGCTGACCGATGACGACGTCGCGGTCCGCACGTGGTTCCGCGGCGCCATGGAGGATCTCGGCGCCAGCATCACCGTCGACCAGCTCGGCAACATGTTTGCGCGGAAGCCGGGCAAGGGCCGGTCGTCGGCGCCGATGATTGCCATGGGCAGCCATCTGGACACGCAGCCGCGCGGCGGTCGGTACGACGGCATCCTCGGCGTGGTGGCCGCGGTGGAGGTGATGCGGACGCTCAAGGACAGCAACTACGAGACGCATTTTGACCTTGGCGTCGTCAACTGGACAAAGTACGTCGTTTCATTCGCTTTTTGGCTGTGAGCAAATCAGACACTGACGGGATGTTTTTTAGTGAGGAAGGCGCGCGGTTCCCCGTATCCATGATGGCGTCCGGCGTCTGGGCCGGCAAGATCCCGCTCGAGACGGCCTGGAACACGCGCGACGTCTTCGACCCGAGCAAGACGGTCAGGTCGGAGCTCGCGCGCCACGGGCTGATTGGCGACGTGGCCTGCTCGCACCGGGCATACCCCCTGGCCGCGCACTTTGAGCTGCACATTGAGCAGAGCCCCGTCCTGCAGGACACCGGCAAGACGATTGGCGTCGTGCAGGGCGCGCAGGCGTATAAATGGTTCACCGTGCTCGTCACCGGGCGAGACTCGCACACGGGCACCACGCCCTTGTACATGCGGAGCGATCCGTTGCTCGCGGCGGCCAAGATGATTTCCCGCGCGCACGAAATCGCAAAGAGCCGCGGCGCGCTGGCCTCGACGGGCATCGTTAAGATTCCAGCGACGTCGTCGACGAACACGATTGCGGCGCACGTCTCCTTCTCCCTCGACGTGCGCCACCCGGAGGATGCCGTCGTCAGCACCGTCGTGGAAGAGATGCACGATTCCTTTGCCGAGATTGCCAGGGAGGACGGCAAAGGGGTGAGCTACACGACGACGCTGGACACGGATTCGCCAGCGGTCAAGTTTGATAAGGATTGCATCCATGCTGCCGAGACCGCAGCCACCAAGGTCGTGGGGAGCGACGGCTGGTGCCATCTGACCAGCGGCGCGGGCCACGACAGCGTGTATACAAGCAAGATATGCCCTACGACGATGATCTTCGTACCCTGCAAGGACGGCGTCAGCCACCATCCCGAAGAGTACACTTCCCCCGAGGACTGGTAAGTGCCACCTGGCCGTCGTATGCGTGTACGCGTTGCTCTGAAACTAACTCTAAAAAATAAAGTGCTCTCGGCACGCAAACCCTGCTCGACGCCGTAGTTGGATATGACCATTGCAAGGCGAGCCGATGAAATTCGGCGGTTTATGCGGTGTGTAGGGCCGGGAGGGCGCGGGCGTCGCTATGCTATGATATGTCTTTTCAAACAAGGTGAATGAATAAGATTGGACAGTGCTCAACAAAACCTGCGGCGTTCTCGAGTCAGGCCGCCTGCCAAGACATAATATGACGCGCGTGCCTGGATTGTCGGCGACTTCCTCCATGACTCGGTCCTAGGTATCCTTATATAAAACTGTTTATTATTGTTTATTTCTTGTTTATAGTACTTAGCTAATAGAGGTTATCTTTATAGAAAAATACATCCTAAAGGTTATCTATTGCCCGGCTCTGTTTATTACCTGTATTACAGCTCTTAGGCGTCCCTTATACCTATAACTAAGAGGTTTTACTTCTACTTCTTTATAGAAAACTCTTTATAATTTTATGGAATATATTATAAACAGTAGTATACCTTAGCTAAACCACTTCTCTAGAGGCAGCTCAAGCCTTAAGAGCACTAGGCATCTATACTATACTAGGCGCCATGTTAGACGTTTAAGCGAATCGAGTTGTAGAGAACGTTCTTGTGCGGCAGTCATTCAGGAAAGATTAGGATGAAGAAGAATGCCGGCGACCGCTACGCTATACCCGCGACTCTTGTGCGCATTCTTTAATGCGGTTGAGAAAGTGAATACCTTTACTAAAACTAGAAGCCCTTTTGCCCCATAAGTGTGGGAGTAGCCACAATGGCCTCAAAATCGTTCCTTAAACTTGCGCAGCTCCCAGTTCACATTCGCCAAGAACTCGCGGGTATTGTACGGAGTAATATAGTGGTCGAAGTCGGACATGTCATACATTATTCTTCTCCGCTTTATACTTTGATCCTCCTCCAGCGGAAGTGTGTCGCCAACACAGATCTTTCGTGAATTGTTGCACGGATCTCCCCTAGGAAGACTATTCTGCGTCGAGATGTGCCCGGAGCTCGGCATCAGGGGCAAGTCTGTCTGCCCGCTGAACGGCGCGCCCATATCTGACGCAATCCCCGTGTTGACCCCCGATGTGCTCATTTGGCTCGCGCTCGATGTGACTATTTCCAGGTTTGGCTGCTTAGCCGCCATGTTCTCAATACAGCACATTTCGTAGTGATGGCGCAGGGCATGGCGATCAACGTTGTCCGTAACCTTCGCTTTTCGGCCGTGGTACATGTTAATAGCATCAAATGGCACAAAGACGCGGACACGAAGAGTTTCTGGGTTGATCGAGAAGAGACGGGCGTCGAAGAAGTCGTGTAGGTGCTTCATGAGCAGGATACCATTGTCGGGACTCCACGTATGCTGCCAGGCTGCATAAAGACGCCGGGTGCTGTTTTCGACATCCACGTTGTCGAAAGTGCTGCCTCTTTCCACAGGGTAGAGGTGGTAGTGCTGCTGCGGGATAATGTGGCACGCCTGCACCCCGGGGCCGATGCGCTGACCGGGGCACCACGCCTCGCCATTGCCTGAGACGGCACAGCAGGTTGCCTGGTCAATGCAGGCTGCCCGGAAGTCATTAATCACCCTCTTCGCTTGGTCCATATCAAGGTTTGTGCTAGCAGGGGCAAGCATGTCGGCATATTCGTCCGTGGCGGCGTCGGTACCTTCGGGTAACTTCGCTGGGGTGCTTGAGCCGGACATTGTACGTTTTAGCGGGGATTGAAAGCGAGAGGCTTTGAGCTTCCGTCGCAGGGGCATGATGCTAAGGCGCGAGTCGGAAGGAGACTTATTGTATGGGAGATACGCGGGGTGGCGGCGGCGGTTGGGCATAGGGAGGTGTTGGGCGCATCTTGCTGTTGATCATGTTAGCCGGCTACAGTTGCGGCTAATTTTGCGATCGAAGACGGACTACTTACCTCGAAGGTGATCTTGCAATGATGAGTCGGCAGGTAGGAGGCAAGGCTTGTGATAGACAATGTGGTACGTGACGGTTTTTCTTAGTCTGGGCGTGACAGAAAGCGGAGCAGGCACAAGCTGATCGAGTTTCTCTTTTGTAATCCAAAAAGGATAGTCTGCTTGGCCCCCTTCTGCCATCTCAGGATCCTTCGTCAGCGCAAAGGCGATGTTCTTCCAAGGGACCCTAACACCGGTGTCGAGGTTATCGCCGCAGCGAGTATTGTCGCGACTGGGGCCGCCGGTTTCGCTATGTTCACGATTGTGTTGATTGATATGATTCTCCTCATCGTTTTGCTCGTCTACTGGCCACTCGAAGCACAATGCCAGCTCGGAGCAAATATCGGCAAAAGTCACTGTCGGCTCATGCGGGTTCTGGTATAGCCCCGCGAATGTGCGAGGATATTCCTGTGACCCAGTTGTCAAGTTGACATTCCATCCGAGAGAGCGCTGTGACGCTGTGACGGCGGCAGACATTATTGTTAGCAAAATTTGTTGTTAGCAAAATTTGTTGTTACCAAAATTTGTTGAAGAAGAATGTAGCTTTCGAACAACGTAGGAGGAACGCGTGGCTCTTTATATTGACGGCTCCACGTGATTATTTATATAACACAACACTAAGCGTCAGAGTGGCGATAGCCCCTATTCAAGAAGCGAGAGGAAGCGAACGAGGCTAATAAAAAAGGAAAGGACGAGAAGATAACTGCCCGCACTACAGTGGGTGGCAACAAGTATTTGACCCCTTGGAAGTAGCTGATCTATCTGGTCCACCAAGCCAAGTGGCCATTCCAAGGCCCCCTGCCCAGTAATTGCCAGCTTCTGCCACGGAAACCAGCCTTAATCCGGCTCTACGTGACTTCCTTGCCGATGTATTGCGGCGCAGAGAACATGGTCGCAATTGTTATCAAAACTAATGTGTAAACACTACTACCGGAATATCCGCACCATTAAAAATTTATCTAAAATACGCTGCTGGTGGCACCAGAAGAGGGCGTGCTCGTTGCGTACACATTCTACCCAAAATGAAACGACTTTCCATTGCCCTGAGAAGACAACAGGCTCGGCGCTCGGAAACGCAGCATTCAGTGCAAGCCCGTCCGTCGTCCCCTGATTCCATCGACTTTGCCATTCAGGCATTGACCTGTCGCTCACTCCACGGCATTTGTAATCGGATTCTATACAGAAGCGACAGTCGACAGTATGGCTCGTCCGCCATTTCCCACGCCATCGACTGCTACGTGGATCAGAAGGTTATAATCAGTACCCTGCAAGCTGCTGCCACAGCAGGCACAAGCCTTGAACATTGTCGGCAGTTCTCAAAAGTCTCGGAATCGCCACGGCAAGTGTTCCATGGAGAGATCTGTGCGCCGCTCTACTTGGCCTCCACGAAAGGGCTTGATGATGTCGTCGATTTCCTCATATAGCGGGGTATCCTTGGAGGGGCTTCCAGGAACGTATCTGCCCGCATTCTGGGGAGCCGTCCTGGCCACACAGGAGACGACGGCGTTGACGCTGCTGCAACACGGTGCGTTAACAGAAGCTGCAATAGAAGGCTTGGACATAATTCATGCGGCTATCCAGTACAATTTATTGAACTTGTTGGACTATCTTGTCATGACCAGAGAGGTGGATGTCAACAGCAAAACGAAATCGGGGGCGACGCCGATTATGTTGGCTATTTCCTGTGGCAGAGGCAAACTGGTGCAGAAACTGGTGCATCTTGGTGCGAGCGCTGTCGACGCATTGCTCAAAGACTGTCATGATCATTTTTTCACAAACGCGCTGCTGCTGCTGGACGCGGCGACGGCGATGCCAACGTGGAACAGCGTACTCCCCCTCTCGGACGTGGTACACCCAAAAGGTGCGCGGTATTAGAGCTCAACAGAAGGCTTTGGTTCGCCAGCTTTTACTCGTTATACGCCGCCATTTTGGCAGTCGTTGTGGCCCGTCCCTGCAGCAAAGGTGTGGACCGTCGCTTGCACGCGCCAATACCTTGATGGAGGACTTGCTGCGGGCGGCAGTTGCTATGCATCGATGGCGGAGATACGGACATGGCTTCGCTTCTCATGTACCATGGCGTGCAGCTTCAGGCAGGAACATTTCTCGAGTTGTTGAACGTGCTTCAGTCGGCCGAGTTCTGCGCTGACACACTGGGCGTGCTACGCCGCCATCCCAAGATTACGGATGTATTCCATCTAGTCCACTCCCAATGCTCTGCGACTCCAAAAAAAAAAAAAAACAGGGAGTTCTCATGAAAAACTTTTTGCGGCAGGTACCGAGTGAGGCGGTTGATTTGGTCTCTCGCCTGCAGCAGCAGGATCTCGCCCTCCCTTTCGCAGTGAGATGACTCTAGGATAAGCTAGTCAATAGAATTTACTTTCACAAAGACCGAAGCATCTTCAAAGTGGCCGCACGGTGCTGGCTAAGCAATTACTAGAGGCTGCTAGCCTGAAATTGACGCATCATGGGTTAGATCTAGAGGGTCCAGGCCCACTGCAACCCATCAGGTGTAGCTCAAAAGAGCCTGAGGCGAATTCCGCAGAGCAGTCTCGATTATCTGATACAAACAGGATATATTTTAGATTCGAAAACTGTTCAATTTCTAATATAAGGAGAAGAAATGCTGGAGCGGCGAAATGTAGCTTATTGCGCCTCATCATCTCTACCATACAATTATTCGCCGTAAAAACCCTGCCACTTCGGAGAGTAGTTAGTGATCGTATCACATTTTCCACTGCTTACCGCCTTAGCTTCTTCATCGTTGGCATTGGGCAGACCCTTATACCGCACGGAAAAGTTGTTAGACGGCATTTCTATTTTTATTAATCAAGTCCTTGAAGTGGCACCGTCTTCCTGCGTGTGGTGTAGTCATCTTTCATACGTCGCGCGATGTTGCACAACAGCATGGGCTTGTTGTCTCCTTACCTGACACGAGGTCCCTGGCAGAACCCGCCACAGCCAAGATACGGATGGCATGACGCAGCTAAGGCTAGGCAAGGTTAATGTAAGAGATAATGGCTTCAAAAGGATTGGAGGTTTTATCCTTTTTCCTTTTTTTACTTTGTTGTCCCGCCCGCCAAATCTGGGGGTGCGGCTACCACTGTCGACCACACGCGAGTGGTCTGGCCCAGGAGGATAGTTGACTAGCAGCCTCGCAGCTCCTTTTTAGTCAAGTCATTGATCAACATAAACAAACAAGATTTGCCCATTGACAACGGCTTTGCGACAAACACAATCCCACCAACGCCGCGATACACAACATACAACACACTATATAAATTATCCGACGACATCGCCAACATAAAACATCACGCCGAGAGCACAGAATTTTCACTGACGCCATGCCCTGCTCCAGTGTCGGCGTGTCGTTGGACAGCGGCACCGACTCGTACAAATTGCAATACGTCGCCATCGAAAAAGTCCAAATTGCCATTATCAAACGCATACGCAAGTCTCTCCGGAATATTGGGATCCCGACAATCAAAAAGGACGCGCTCGACGGCCTCTCCATATCTCTAGGCCCAGAGCTTGATGTTGGCCGCGACGACACATCACCCTCACGCATCTCTGATACCTTCTTCGCGCCCTGCAACTGGCCTCTGGATGACCCGAGGACCAAACCTGGAGCCAGAGAGGAAGCTGGTATAATCTGGACCACGTCAGGCCCGACCCGGCCATTTTGCTCCAGTTTCCCACGTCGAAAATGGGCTGGTACGAAGACTGCCTCTATCGACTGTCACACTTGGTGCCAAACCTGTGGGATTTTTATAGGTATGTGCGGGTCTACTGTCTCCTTGGACGCCACAGAACCGTCACTGACACCTCGTCCAGTGATCAGATGTCAATCAAGGAGAAGCTCGGCCTGTCCCTCCCGTGTCGTATGTTCCGAGAGCGCCCGTCCATGATGCACTACCACGAATACTGCGGCATGTGGGCAATGTTTCCCCCAATAGAGACTGTGCTGCCACACGTGTCCTGTTTCGTCATCGACTCTGGTGTTCCCGAGGACGATGCCATCCTGCTCTCCGAGGCCGAGGCCGCCGTCGCTCTTGTCAAGTACCAGCTGCAAAATGGCATCTTTACCAATCACCACACAAAACCCGCACTGGTTGCCACCTTGCTGCGGAACCAGACGGCGCGCCTGACCCAGGCCTACTTTGATGGCAAACGAAACAAGCTGGTGCTGCGCCAGTCGCGGACTCTGGACTTGTCCGGCCCGGAGCCCAGCGCAGACGCCTGGACGCTGCTGCGCTGGATCGCTAGTCAGCCTGTTGGGGAGACTCGCTTCAGTGTGGCCGAAGTCAATCCGACTAATGCGCGAGGGCCTGATCCCAGCAATCTTGCGCCTGGAGTCTTGGTATAGCCGCAGTCTCCTCTCCCAGCCTCAATATTTGATAATAGCACATGGGTGCAGTCTATACCCATACTTTGCTCCATAACCATATTTAGCACCACTAATAACGGCGGCTTTCTTTATTTGGCAAATCAAGGCTCTTCCATGTCTCGGTTGATTGAACCATGTTCATCTAGCTGGCGGCGTGCATCCATGCCCTGAATCTGCATGTAAGCGCCTGCGATGACAAACACACTACCTAGGTCAACTCCACCAGGCCGTGGCGGTCTCACCCGCAGTGGAAGACGTATAAGGAGCAGATTGGAAAGGGACGAAACGGGTTCGCCTCAGATCCCAAGGCGGGCGTCTGGGCCATGATGCGGTTTGATGCAGATGTGAAGTTATTGAATGAAGAGCTTCGATGACACTGATTGCGAATGTGTACTGTGGGTTTATGCGGCTGCTGCGGGGGAGGGGCATTTCGACAAAACCAACTGCTGATTAGGGTTATAGCTCATCTATACCTTAACCTTAGTTCGGCTAACCTTAAAGTAGGAACTAACCCTAAAGGCGGTGAGGAGGCCCTATATATACACTATATATATAATACATATATAGGGCTAAATATCCTTATATAAAGTTTTACTAGTAGCTAAGAAAAGAAGTAGTAAAAAGGTAAAGTAGTGAATATCTATAGGTAATATATAAAGCTTATATATACCTATAATATATAGTATATATTTATAGTATATACTTATAATATATTACTTTTAATTAGTTTTATTATATTATCTAGTACTAATATATTAAACTAGAATATACTAGATATTATAACTAATCCTTAGTATACTCTTTTTTAGTATAATAAAGTAAGTATATACTAGAAGGGTTAATAGGTAATACTAATAGTATATAGGACCTTTTTCTATTAACTTCTAATAAAAACCTAGTTATATTCTTTAATATTCCTAAGGCTATTATTAAAGAAACTAGACTTATACTAAGTAGAAGTAGTAGGAATAGTATTATTATAAAAAAGGTTATTAATTATACTATATATAACAAACAGACAGGGAGGCCTATATAGGCGGCCTGTTACACACAGAGGAAGCCAGACATAGGAGGGGCGGAAAGCCACTATATAGCTAGTATAAAGAAAAGACTAGGGGTTATATAACTAGATTAGGAGGGATTAAACTAATCTAAGAGGACTTATTAAATAGACTTAACCTAATCTAGGCTAATAGATTAGATAGGGTTAGTATAATCTAGGAATATAGTAGAGATTAGATAGATATATAAGGAAGGGGGATTTTCCTATAGATAGCTAGACTAGATCTCTACTAATTAATCTAAGTAATAGTCTTACTATTAGGAGTAATCTCCTAATAGCACTTATATACTATAATACTACTTACTAACACTCTTATATATTTTAACCTAACTTACTACCTAAGAAATAGACCTACTATAGATTAGGAATAAACTACTATTATATTTTAATTAGTCCTATTTAGTAAGTTACTTTAAAACCTTAAGTAGTTAATCTTTATAATATCTATTATAAATAGTAAGAATACTAATATAGTAGTAGTAGCTACTAACCTAATAGCTATAGAAACTAACCTAGTAACTATAGTTATTAACCTAACTACTAAAATAACTAAACTTAACACTAAGGTTAAATACCTCTATATATAGCTAGAAGAAATAAAGCTTAAAGCTACTATACTACTAGAACTAAAAATAATAATACCTAAGTTCCCTAAACCTAATACATTTAATAGAACTAAAGGAAATATCTATACCTTTTTAACCTAAGTTAAAGCCTACCTCTAAGTTAATAACCCTATTACTAAGGAATCTATAAAAATCCTTTATATAGGAAACCTTCTTACTAGTAAGGCTATAGAATAGTAGGAGCTAACTCTTAAGGACTATCTTAATAATAAAAAACCTAATAATAATACTATATATATCTTTATAAAGTATAAGAACTTTAAAGAAGTACTATAGACGATATTTAATAACCTAGATAAAGTCTAAACTATAATATATAAACTTAAATTACTAAAGTAAATAGGATCTACCTAGTACTATATATATAAGTTTAGATATATTACTATTTATATTAACTAGAATAATAATAGTTAAATAGAACTCTTCTATAATAGACTAAGAGAAGATATAAAGGATAAAATCACTAAAGAAGATTAACTAAATAACTTTAATACATTTATTAAAAAAATTATTAAGGTTAATAACTAGCTATATACTAGGTGACTTAAATATAGAGTATAAAGTGCTAGATAATAGAACCACCTATTACTACTATACTATTAGACTAATACTAGTAGATATTATAAAGGGTCTATAGTCTATAGAATACACTTAGGCCCTATAGAACTTAATACTATATATAAGAGCTATAATAAAGGGAAAAGTAGAACTTACTATAACTATAGAAAGCTAGGATACTTTACTAATAAGTATTAAGCACCTAAGAAATAGTAGAAGCTAGTTAAAGATAACTATAGAATAAATATAATAAACTATAAAGACCTACCTACTTATAATATTAGTATAGTTAATAGTAAAGAATATGTTTTAAATAGTGAATAGTTTATAGACTACTATAACCTTATATTAAATAAAGATTAGGGTTTTAGAACCTAGCTAGTACCTAAAGAAGAAGAAAATATATACTCTTATAACTACCTATATTTCTTAGTGTATTATAATAATATATACTTAATCTATAAGTCTAATAAAGAAGGATCTAACTAGTATCCCTATAAACCCTAGACTATCTAAACTAGCTAGTTATAGTAAGAAGACACTTTTATTACTCTAAGTACTACTAATACTAAATAGAAGAGGGTCTTTCTAAAGACACCTTAGAATTATACTAAACCTAATAGTAAAGAATATATCTTATAAAACTAAGTATAATCTATAAACTATAAGTTTAAAAATAAAGAATTTATTATAGTTAAAGGTAAAGTAATTACTAACTTAGATATACTAGCTAACACTATTTAATAAGACTAAGATAGAGAATATAAAGTACTTAAAGATAAAGACTACTTTAAAACTATTATATAATACTTATAATACTATAGAATTATATAAATAGTATATATAAATTACTATTATAAGGATTATCTTATAAATAAGATTAAGTATAGATAGTTTCCTATTCCTAGTATAGGTAATAAACCCTACTATACTAAGGG
>MWMN01000128.1:51921-72452 GCA_002968875.1 Cordyceps cicadae | reverse complement strand
GGTATATATTAAACCTTACTATTATATACTTTCTAACTAATTCCTAACTAGTCTTTAACTACTTAATAAATAATTATTAACTATATAGTATTAAAGTGTTTATTATAATATAATATTCTAATACTATATAGATAATCCTTAAGCCTAAGTAAATTAGACTATTACCTAAGCCTATATAAGCTACTAACTATATAATAAATAAAGGTAAAAATACTATTAAAGACCTCCTATATTATTATATTATATAAGCTTATCTAGTATATTTAAGTATAGTTAGAACACTTAGTATATTTATTTTNTATACCTTCCTATAGATAGATTATAACTAATTATAAACTAGTTTAGAATTACTTAATAAGTAATAGTATTTTATTATATCTACCTTATAAAGTGATTTTTATATTCCTTATTCTATAATTAACTATAGTAGATATAATTATTTTAATATTATATAGATTATATTCTTATATACTAATCCCTTTATTAAAGCTCTNGGTATATATTAAACCTTACTATTATATACTTTCTAACTAATTCCTAACTAGTCTTTAACTACTTAATAAATAATTATTAACTATATAGTATTAAAGTGTTTATTATAATATAATATTCTAATACTATATAGATAATCCTTAAGCCTAAGTAAATTAGACTATTACCTAAGCCTATATAAGCTACTAACTATATAATAAATAAAGGTAAAAATACTATTAAAGACCTCCTATATTATTATATTATATAAGCTTATCTAGTATATTTAAGTATAGTTAGAACACTTAGTATATTTATTTTAAAACTAGTTAGTAATTAGTTTAAAAGCTCTTTTTAACTAGTTATAGTTAATATTATAGTTAATAATAAAACACCCCTAAGATAACACTATAGGTACTTACTAAGGTAGTTAAAGTTAACTAGTAAGTACTTTATATTCTACTATCTATTACTAGATTTCTAATTACTTTTAAATCTATTAGATAAACATTTAAACCTTCTTCTTCTACTAATTAATTACTAATTAGTTCTAAACTACTTTTAACTATATTATAAACTATTAAAAGAATATTAAATAGTATTAAAGGGATAAATATTTAATTAAATAGGATAAAAGAAAAGGAGAGTAACTAAATAGACTATATAGTAGGTTCTTAAAACTTCTACTATACTTAATAGCCTTTATTATATAATAGTAATAGATAATACTATTTCTTAGTAAAATAAAACTTATATTAAATATCTAATAGATTACTAACTAGTTTAACCTATTTAATATTAACCTACTTTAATTAGATTAATAGAATTAANGTTAGTAATTAGTTTAAAAGCTCTTTTTAACTAGTTATAGTTAATATTATAGTTAATAATAAAACACCCCTAAGATAACACTATAGGTACTTACTAAGGTAGTTAAAGTTAACTAGTAAGTACTTTATATTCTACTATCTATTACTAGATTTCTAATTACTTTTAAATCTATTAGATAAACATTTAAACCTTCTTCTTCTACTAATTAATTACTAATTAGTTCTAAACTACTTTTAACTATATTATAAACTATTAAAAGAATATTAAATAGTATTAAAGGGATAAATATTTAATTAAATAGGATAAAAGAAAAGGAGAGTAACTAAATAGACTATATAGTAGGTTCTTAAAACTTCTACTATACTTAATAGCCTTTATTATATAATAGTAATAGATAATACTATTTCTTAGTAAAATAAAACTTATATTAAATATCTAATAGATTACTAACTAGTTTAACCTATTTAATATTAACCTACTTTAATTAGATTAATAGAATTAATATTTTATAAGATAATTAGTCTATCTACTAAAGTTAGTTAAAAAGTTATTAGAAACTTATTAAAAACTAGTTAAAAACTTACTTATAGTTAATCCTTCTTATAAACCTAGGGCTTCTTTAGTATAGGACTAGCCTTATCTCTAGCTATTACCTATATAAAGAGTAAGAATTAATTATAAAGTAGTTAAAAACTAGTTATTAACTAATTATTAACTTACTTATAACTAATCCTTTTTTTAAGTCTAGGCCTTCTTTAGGATAGGACTAGCCTTATCTCTAGCTATTATTTATATAAAGAGTAAGAATTAGTTATAAAGTAGTTAAAAACTAGTTATTAATTAATTATTAACTTACCTATAGCTAATCCTTCTTTTAAGTCTAGGCCTTCTCTAGGATAGGACTAGCCTTATCTCTAGCTATTATCTATATAAAGAGTAAGAATTAGTTATAAAGTAGTTAAAAACTAGTTATTAATTAATTATTAACTTACCTATAGCTAATCCTTCTTTTAAGTCTAGGCCTTCTCTAGGATAGGACTAGCCTTATCTCTAGCTATTACCTATATAAAGAGTAAGAATTAGTTATAAAGTAGTTAAAAACTAGTTATTAACTAATTATTAATTTACTTATAATTAATCCTTCTTTTAAGTTTAAGCTTTCTTTAAAATAGGACTAGCCTTATTTCTAGCTATTATCTATATAAAGAGTAAGAATTAGTTATAAAGTAATTAAGAACTAGTTATTAACTAATTATTAATTTATTTAATCTTTATTTTAATTAAGGAATTAATTATACTACTTAATAGTCTTAACCTACCTTTAAAGTATTAGAGCTCTTTAAATTAATTAGTAGATTTATAAACTATAGTATTAAATATAATATTATAAATTTAATTATAAGTTTATAGGCTTTAAATAAAAGTAAAGTATAGAATTATTTAACTAATATTAATAATATACTTCCCTTAAATAAATAACTACTTAATTATTATATATACTATAATCTAGTATATTTACTAGATAAATACTATAATTATAGTATATATAATATCTAGTAGAGTCTTTATAGGATAGTATTTTATAGTTATTATTAAAAGGATAAAAAGAATTAGTTATAAATAAATCTCTAATTAATTACTAACTAGTTTTAAATAGATTTATACCTATAACTACTAACTATATAGGTAATATTACTATAAGTATAATAGTATTATAGTAAATTATACTCTATATATTAAGAAAAGGTGGGGCTACCTAAGCTAAGGGATACTACCCTTAGCTCAACCGACTTAGGTACCCTCAGGTGAGATCCTACCTGCCCACTATACGTTCATCACTGGCTGACTCAGCCACAGTGGTGCCAAGTGCCCGTAGCTCTCCTTCTGCCTTGTGATGGCTTCGAGTTTCTTCATGCAACTCGCAATATATTGTGACTGCTGAGTGCGGTGCCTATATACAACACCGGAAGAGCGTTCGTTCGTTCCGGATGCCCAGAATACTCTAGTCAAGACTTCTTCGTCCTCACCGACCAGCCCTTGCGCACCCCCCGGCGATTCACCTCCGGGATTCTATACGCCTTGTCCCTCTCCAACCTATGCCTGTCCCAGAAATCACTCGCCTCCTGCCGAAGCGCGCCCGGGCCGCCGCCGCCGCCACCGCCGTCTAGCACCCCCTCGCGCCCGCCCTCGTCGTCCGGCTTCTGGCGCCACGACACGTACCCGACCATATCGCGTAGCGCCCGCTTGCACGGGTCCCAGAGAAACACGTAAAAGTACTCCTGGACGCGGCGGACGGCCCGTAGAAAGTAGCCGAACAGCTTGCGCACAGTCGTGCTCCAGGCGATGACGAGCGAGGCGACGATGAGGAAGACGCTGGACGGCAGGGCAATCTTGCCGATGGTCTGGAGGGGCAGGTTGTCGCCGCCCGCCCATTCGCGCGTGTTCATGCCGAAGAGGCCGGTGAAGAAGGTCAGCGGCAGGAAGATGACGGTAAAGACGGTGAAGATCATGACGCTCCGGTTCTGCGCGCCGGCCACGTCCGCGTGCAGCCTGCTGAGCCGTACTTCGTCGACTTGAGCTTGCCGCTGGACCATCTGCAGTAGCTTGTCATAGTCGTCTCGCGTATCACGCACACGGCGTATCATCTCCTCTGCCTGTTGGATATACTCGGTGACCTTCTTGAGGGCCTCGTTAAGGAACATGCGGCCGTTGACGGTGTGATCACGTAGCTCGGAGCGAGTATATATGGCGTGCATCGAGGAGATGACCCTGCTCTGGCGTTCAAACAGGTGCAAAAGGGTAACCAGTTCGTCTTCGATGTCGCGTAGTTCGAGAAGGGCAGAGGTATTGTCGCGGTTCTCTCGCTCGGCCCGGCGGCCTTCCTCCTTGTGACGGGCACGAATGGAGCGCAGACGATTCTCGACCGGCTCAAAGTCAAAGGTCTTGTCACGCACACCCTCAGTGCGAAAGTCCTTGAGAGAGCTCGTGAGCTTCTCAGTCTACTCAGTTATTAGTCTGACCGTTCCAGAACTGCAAGGTGACCGGCTACCTACCAAGACACTAATAGCCTCTTCAAAAATGCGAAACACTTCGAGGTCTGGATGGGAAGACCGATCCAGGAGAACCGTCACGGCATGCAGAACCGACAATGCGGCTAGATTAAGGGCGTTCTCACACTGGCGAGTCAAGTCAACGTTGACTTCGTTGAAGATGCTGTCTCGCAAGTCCGCTTGCTGGAACAGGGGGCCTTCGATGGGATCCCCTTCTCGTTTGGGGAAGAAGGTGACGGCGGTTTCTGTGATAAGCGTGATAAATGTGATAATTAGAACATGCCATACAGAAATCTTTCGCACCGTGACCACTCACGCGTATCGATAACCCATAGCCAGAGCTGGTCGACCATCAAAACATTGCCATTCAGCACCTCTTCCTCACCCACGGGATCCTCATTCTGTCCGCGGAAGCGCGTCAACCTCTCTTTCCACCCGGGATTCCCACCCTCATTGCCGCTACGGTTCGAACCGTCTCGTGTGCTCGAGCCCTGCGTATGCAACTGTTGTCGGTATCCGTGCGAGCCGAAGCGCTCCTTGGTCAGCTTGTACAGCATCTGATCGTCGTCGCGCGACCGAGTGTCGCGCAACGACGGGTAGCCGAACTGGTCCAGCGTTCGACGGCAGTTAACCGGCGGATCGCCGCCCAGAAACTCCCAGATAACCTGCATCTCTGTGGAATCTGCCTTGGAGACGTTGGCCGGCACCGGGCGAGAGCGGCCCTGGCTCAGCCGCTGCTGGATCAGGTTGCGCCGGCGCAAAAGGCGCTTGTACGTGTCAAAGTGCAGGTACGGGAGAAATAGACAGGTGTACATGCCCTCTTCAGCAGCAAGCGGTGCCATGGTAGGGCTTATTGCCGAGGTGCTCATCGGCGATACTAAGCTAGTAAGTATGCGTACATTTCCAAGCCAACTGATACCGAGGAACTTACAAGGTCTTGGCGCGGTGAAGTAGCATCCCGGTTTCGCAAAGTAGGCATAATGCTGCGAGTGTCTTCCTCTTGTGTGCTTTGTCGCCCAAAAGTCCGGGCCATATAGATGTGACAGGTTCTTTCCAGAGCACACTTGGAGAGTCTGCAGGATGCTCTATTGTAGATGTCAGTAATCTATCCATCCATCTACACATTCATTCCTCATCTCGTACCTTGACCCAGGCAGGATTGTTGTATGGCAGATGAATCCACGTAAACTTTTTAGTATGCGCCTCTGGCTTAAGCAAAACAGCGGCCTCCATTCGGCGGTCGCCGCCAAAGACCGACCGCGCACCAAAGATGTTCTCTGGTAGCAGCGGTGAGGCCTCCAGGTCCCCTTCCTCTTCAGCGCTCATCATCTCATCATCGGCACCGCCCGTGCTGTGACTTCGCACTGAGAATGGCGGGAAATCGCGATACCTGGTCCGCGAGGCTGCTCCGTCGCTGCCCAGACTAGCCGACCGACTTAGAGACACGATGCCGCCCGTCGCTCGGCGTCCGCGTAGCGGCGGGGAGAGGCGGTCGATGAACAGGTCTTGCTCAAACTGCGCCGCCCGTAGTAGCGGCGACGCGTGCGGTACAACGGAAGCTGCGTATCGGCTCGGTGGCGATGGGGCGCAAAACGGCGGCGAGGCAATAGGACCAACCGGCGCAGACTTGGGAGACCATGTCGACGGCCCAGCTCTCGGTAGGCTGTTGAGAGGTTGGATTACGGGAGACATGGGTGCTATGATTTGGATGGGTTCAGTGATCTTGCTATCGATTCCCAGTGCGTCCTTGACTGTCAGGGCCGGGGCGACGGAGATGATTGCCCTCGAAGGCGAATGCTCAACACTGCCATCCACCTGCGCCAGCGATGTTCGACCTCTCGCCTTCAGGAACTGCCCTTGACTTGGTGAGCCGTCGACCTCGTTCAATCTCTCGATCAGGCACTCGTCGGGGCCCTTGCTGATGAACTCTCGCAGCGGAAGCCGGGTGGACCAGGCTCGCACTGCCGTCACACCTGCGCCGCCGACCAGATCGTCAAAGAAGCCGTGTATCTCGACGTTGACCTTTTGCTCTAGATCCGGCATCGACCACTGTGCGGTGCCAGCTCCCTGCTCGCCGTCACTGGTCGCAATATTGGCGTCAGCGTGCTCGACCTGCTCAGCAATTTGTCGCAGGAACAGCCGCAGGGTCTGGACGTTGTGTCGGCCAAAAGACGCGACATTTGCGTGGTCACTCTGTAGCGGAAAGATTCTCTCCTGGCGCATGCCGAGAATTGCCGACTTTATAGACGTCAGCGGTGCCGTAAAGTACACCTTGTCTCCGTCGAGATTACTGTTGGTCGTCGATGTCCGGGCCACGCCTCTTCCACCACCCCTGCCGGACAGGCGAGAGTCAATAGTCTCGTAGAATGTCCATATCCGCATGTCGCTCGCAATCTCTTTGAAGTCCTCGTCAACGTGCGACAGCAGGCTGCTACCTACCCGCAAATCCGCCGTTAGAGTGTCGGGCAGAGGCGCTGACAGCTGCAGCAGGCGCTGTACGCTGCCTGAGAGGGAGTGCATTGCTAGGTAGCTAGAGCCTTGGTGCGGAGTTCCGAAGAAGGCTATCCCGTAGCACTGCTCGAGCATGTCCCGGTGCTTGGCGTCGCGGCTGGCCCGTACCATGGCCATCTTGGCTACGAGTCCGCCGATACTGTGGCCGAGGATGAGCAGCGGCCGATGCGGCTGGCCTTGTTGAACTCTCAATTTATGCAGCGCCTGCAAGAATGCTTCCGCGAGCCTATTCAGCGTCATTCCCTCGGCCAGAGGAGGATGCGCGTATAGAAGGATGCGTGCCTTGTTCGCTTCCCGGCGCAGGCCTTGTCGGACCCAAGACGTCGAAATCCGCTCGCCGCCGCCACCGATCTCGGCATCGCGCATGGAAGGTGCGCCGAAGTAGCGACCCAGCAGTCCTTCGCGATTCCACGTACGCAGTCGATCACCGCCGGGACATGGAACTGTGACAACGTCGACGGTGGTTATGTCATAGGTCAAGTCGCCGGCCGGGTCGAGCAGGAACCGCACATCTTCATCTTCGCTGGGGGGGTTCGGAGTCGCTATGAAATCCTCCAACTTTTCGACTTCTATGGCGTCTGGCTTCTCCCAGCTGTCTTTGTTACTGGAGTCTGATCCCTGAGCCGGTAGTTGCTGGTCTTGCTTTCGACGAGCATTGGACTCCTGAGCTAAGCGCTGTGGCGTTGAGACATTCGTGGGACGGGTAGGAAAGGCCTGTGTGGGGGATTTTCTTGAGAATTCGGGGCTCCGTGGCATTGCAGGGTTTCGTATTGGAGGGTTTGAAGCCATTGGGATTGCTGTGGTCTTGTTGTTGTCGTCTTGTAAGTGCAGTACAGGGTAGGCATGTATGTACACTGCCGGGTAGGTCGAGACAAGTGAGGCCAGGTAAGAAAGGTAAATAAGGTGAGGGAGCGAAAACGCTGGAGGACCTGTAAAAATAAGAGTCAAGCTTCCCCACGCAAAATATATCGAATAACCCGAAAGAAATATGACCCGAAGCGGTGTTTTAAAGCTCATTGTCTCTCGTCCGCAATCACCAAGCAGTCAGGTGGTCGCAGTGTCTCATGCTCAGTCTAACAAGTCGCCCTAGACAAACTTGGTCACGGCCGCCAAGTCGAGATCGAAAGCTACCCTGCAGGATAGATGACTGCCAAATGCCGCAGCAAAGAGAGCATCGCCCCTGGATCACTGATTGAGTCGACGTCATTTCGCAAGTTTCCCGCTTCCCGTGACAATACATGCCTTGCTTTGCCGTTGCTTTCTTGTGCGGCTTTTCCACATTGTCTTCCTCTCTCGCAGCAACTGATGATGCCTACCGATCTCTAAGCGATACCACCAGATCATACGTGACCTGTCCACATGGTTGCATCCCCTCGGCACAACCATGCATGCTACTAGGTTAGCTGCAGACGCCACATTCAAGATGGTGTATCGCATACGTCTGTGATGACTGCTGAGCAAATTAAGCCAGTTTTGGAATATTTCAAAGCTTTTCTGTGAGCCAAGCCAAGCAAAGACGACTATGATTAAAGATGGTTTCTTCCCTTGGCGCCCGCTAATAATGCTGCTGGCCGCCCGATCAAAAACGCCAGCCATGTAGATGAGAAACCCTGTGTAAGAATGAATGATGCTGCCCACTATACGGGCCGTCAGGACGAAAGCGTCAGGACGAAAGCGAGTAGTTCTTCACCGTCGTGCAGTGAATTGTCGTGTCAATGTAGAGCTTGTTGGTCGCTACACACGTCTCGCCAGGTCGAATGATGAAGACGCTGTTCGGACCGGTACCGAATTTCTTCGTCCCAATCGTCACTTGGACTTTGCCCGATGCCACAGAGCATGTGCGAAGCTGTGATTCGTGCGCTTTCCATCTAGCAGTGTCGCCCGCTTTGATCGTAAGGATGTTGAAAGAAACGTCCTCCGCCACTTCCACGGGCTCTCGCCCATTTAAATATGCGTTCGAGTACCCGATATCTAACATTGCATTAGTCCTGCCCAACAGCCCGGATCAACATGTATACATACTCTCTCCGTCTGCCGGATCAATCATTCGACCCGGCGCAACTTCCCAACTCTCCATCTCAAGTTGGGGCGGTAGGGCTTGGACAGGATGAAGGGGCTTGGTAGCTCGGTTCCTCGGCTTGCGTCCAACTGAATGCTCGTCTACACTCAAGCTTTCGATCGAATCCAGTCCGGCTATGGAGCCTCGGGGCTCATACGGTTCGGATTCCGGGCTCGACATGTCTCGGAGTGTCGCCTTCCCAGCCTGAATGACTGCTTCTACAGCTCGAGCCCTGCGTCGCCGCTCTGCCACCTCCTTTTCCGTACCGGGTTCAGCACCGTGGCCATCATCATGTTCATATCCCACCCCAAGCCCGTCGACACGTTTCTGGTATCGTCTGAGGAAACCGCAATTCGACGATGACCAGGTACAGCGAGGATCCACCTTCTCCAGCTCGGCGTAGTAGCGACAGCTCACACAGCGTGTCCCTCGAAAGTAGGCGCTCCGGCACGCTTCTGAAAGCCCGAAAGGCACCGCAATACATTCACGCGGCAACCCAGCTTTGGGGTTTCGTAGTGCAACCTGGCAGGCGTCTGAGGCAAATATTTCGTGTCCGGTAATGTATGCAGCTGCGAGGGCAAACACCTTGGTATCCATAGGTCTCTTGGCGTAGCGATTGATCCACGACGGCGGCAGATCGCGACGCTTCGGTCGCCGACAGATCTCTATTATGAGTGGCGACGAGAAATCTGGCACTCCCTGGAACCAGGATGGAAGGAGAGTGTTGAGATAAGTGAAGGGATCAGGAGATGTCAAACGCACGTGTTCCTCTGTGAAATTCACGAGGGTTTCTTCGGCCTGCATACTATCCTCTTCAGTACTGCTTTCATTTACGCCAACTTGGGATACCACAATGGCTCGCCAAGGTTCGCCGGAAACCCTTGGATAGTGGCCAACCTTGGAAAATGTGCCATCACAGTTGTCATTGTATGCGCAGCCTTTATGGCTAGCCGAGAAATGCCCGACCAGTGATTTTGGCTTCTCAAAGGCACTGCCACAGTCCTTATCCGGACAGACGAAAGGTCTGGGAACTGCATTGTCTAGCCGGTAGTTCGTTGGAAGGAGGGCGCCGGGCATAGTTGCCATCACACCACTAGGATCTGCGCCTCGGCGTGTTAGATGTATAATTTTGTGTTAGGAGGGGCATCTTGTTCTTTGAAACAAACCGGTATAGTATTCGTATGATGTACCATCGGCACGGGTAGCGATGGAATCAAGCACGTCAAATTTGAGCAACCGGCCACCTTTTGGGGCGTTCCGGTTATTCTGAGCGGCCACTTGTGTCTGACTAGGGGACATTGATCGAGTTTCCGGCAAGGAAGGCGACATTGCCCGAGGCGGAGCAACGAATGACTCGGAAAAGGTTCGCTTTATGGGCCGAGATGAAGTAGGCGGCATGGAGCCGTCGAGACTACGTTTCTGGCCTGCGACAGGTTCCGCAGTTGAGCTGATCAAGGGCAATACTGCATACAAGTCAGGGTACTGGCATGAGCAAAGTTCATCTTGATGCCTCGAGTCTATGATCCAAGCCAACCAAGAATTGCGACGACGACTCACCTCGGGCTGGCCGAGTATTAGGAATGTCCGACGCCGTTGACGCGTCAGAATCGGAGCTGCTGGTACTCGACGGAACATCGTTGCGACCCCCTTTCTCCCACTTACGCTGGGCGGCCACGATGGTGGAGTTGAGGGACATGAGCTTGACCACGATGCCTGGCTTCGCTGGTGCGTGTGCCTGAGCCTCCGGTTGTGCTTCTGCCTGTACGTGTGCGTGCACCGGGGCCTCCGATTGTGCTTTTCCATCTGCCGGTGCCGGTGCCGGTGGTGGTACCGGTATCTCTGCTAGTTCAAGCTTCACCTGCGCTCTCCGCCGAAGCTCTGATGGCGCGGGCGAGGCCGAGGGCGGTTGTGATTTCCTGGCGTAGTATCCCGGGGTCCCTAGCAGCTTGACTACCGGCCTCGGACTATTTGTGCCGCTACCATGCAACAATGTGGGCGGCCCGGAAGGCGCAGGCGTCCCAGAAGGCGCAGGAGTCCCAGAAGGCGCAGGAGTCCCAGCAGGCGCAGGCGTCCGGGATGGCACAGGCGTTCCGGACGGCACAGGCGCCCCGGATTGTACAGGCGTCCCGGATGGCACAGGGGTCGCAGGGTGCGCATATGGTGGCAGCGGCACCTGGCTCACCGGTCGTGCCCCGGGCCGAAGGTGAGGCAGCGGCACCTGAGGCGGCATTGGTCTTTCTATTATCGGCGAGTCGAGTCAAGGAGTGCAAAGGACGGCGGTCGTGATGGCATCATGCGGACATCGGAGTGCGTGGTGGTGTATAGCAGGCAATGCTGCCTCGTCTCGCTGGGGGGGGGGGGGGGGTTTTCTCGCGTCGCTGGTGGTTCGACGTGCGACGAGCGTTATCGCAGCGACAGGTCTCGGTACGTAAAAACACGATTGAAGCGTCCGCTGATAAGAAGAGATCTCCCTCGTCCTTGGGAGTTCTAAAAAGCCGAGCTATGCATTGGTATTAATTAATGCAAGTGTAAAGGCGAGCTAGCGCGACGAACGCGTGAAGTGGTCAACTTGTGAGAACCCGCTGGGCATTTGAGGTAGGAGCCACAGTGGTTCAGATCCACCAACCAGAGATTTGGCTCGGAAGCAGATTTACCGTTTCTACCAACAACCCAGCGTGACCAGGATAATAGGGAGCTTGAAAAATCTTGTATGCTTTCGTGCTGTTTCTTTGCTTTCGTATCGTAAAGAAGATTTCCATCGCTGAAACTGATGCTAAACCGGCACATACCACTCACATAATACTCAGCTTAACACGTCCAGTCAGAATAGCCATGTTCAGTCACAACAGTATCCTACTATAATATACAGCTCCTCTCCTCCATCAACTATGCTATTTTACACGCAAAGAAAGAAAATCATTTCTTGGCCTTTGCCTTGGCCTTCTTCGCCCCCTTCTTGCCCACCACCTTCTTCGCCGCCCGGAACCCGCCATCCTCGCGCCTCTCCTCCTGCGCCTTGCGCTGACCCGCCAGCTCGCGCTCGCGACGCCAGCGCCTGTTGCGCAGCCACTGCTTGCGCGTGCGGAACCGCGTCAGCTTCAACCCCGTCGTGCGCACCAGCCGACCGATCCGCCAGTTGTCCTCCCGGTAGCTGTAGTCGTCGCGCAGTCGCAGCAGGCGGTCCGGCTCGCCGGCCTGCACGCGCGTCACGGAGAAGGGGATGCCCGACGCCGACAGCGCCGGCTCCGCGGCCGCCTCCCGGATCGGGTGCGCCGTCATGTTGAGCCGCCGCTTGCGCTCCGCGTGCACGGGGTAGGGCAGCGTGTCGGCCTTGTCGAAGACGACGCCGATGTACTTGCGGTCCGGGTGCCGCGCGGGGTCGCGGTAGTACTTGACGTAGCCGGTCGCGGTCGAGTGGATCGTGTGGTCGCGGCCCATGTTGCAGTTCTCGCCGGGCCACCAGTGCGTTCCGCGCTGCTTGTAGATGATGTTGCCGGGGATGACGAACTGGTCTGTTCGAGGACGGTCAGTTTCACTCCTTGTGATGCCTCAATCGCACAGAATCTTGGCTCCGGTAGACAAACCTCCGGTTCTCTTCGCTCCTAGCTTCTTGGGGATGCCTCGTTTGCTCTTTTTCTTGTAGGCTCCTTGCGCCTTGACGGAGGCATATCGTTGACCCTGCACGAGGGCATTGCTGAGGTGCGGCTGTATTGTCAAGCCAGCTAGCCTTGACAAGGTTGAGGCCCCTATCAATGAGGGCCTTTGGACCGAGAGAAATCGCAATGCCATTGCGTTGTGGGTTAATACCGTGAAGGAGACTTTTACGGGGGGCTTGCGAATTGCAGCTCGACAAGGTGATGGCTCAAATTTGGCGTTGGGTGAGCTTAGTCATGTATCCGTACTTATCGATAAGAGATGTCGAAACTGGCCAGGTAGCCGGTGACGGCATGTTCGCGTTTACAATGTAGCCGTCACGCACCAGAATTTTGTCTATTCGCGTTTCAAAATTCTACAGCGCTCAAAATCTCTAAAATGCGCCTATTATTAGCATTCTTTTCACTGCTCGCGCTGGCCAACGCCCAGTTTGGCTTCTTTGACCAAATGTTTGGTCAGCAGGAGCAGCACCACGGCCACCACCACCAGCAACAGAATAACCCGAGCGACGCTTCCCAGTACCACACGCGATACGACTCCTGTACGTGATCGCAGTTTTGAATGGCACTACCAGTGGCCTCTCGCAATCGCTCGCGAACCTCTTTTTGCTGACTTGATGATAGCCGTCTGCGACAAGTACTTGTGTCCGGATTCGCTCGCCTGCGTACACTTTCCACACCACTGCCCCTGCATCTGGGACAAGAACGAGGATAAATTTGAACTGAGCGAAGGAAAGCGTCTTTGTATCTCGAAAGGTGGTTTCAAGGATGGCGAGGCGGCGCGGAAGGTGGAGCTCGCACGCAAGGGCTTGCTGTGAAGGGGTTCATTTTGACACATCCATTTCATGTATATATTTTTTGGGGAGATGAACACGATAGACATTTAAAAAAAAGTTTTGATAATGTACAAAACTCAGGGTGTAAGGATCAGAAAAGGGTACCAAGTTGACTATCTGCCATATCAATAAAACAGCTAAAAGAATAAAAGTCCTTAAGCGAGCAACACAAAACGCCGGAATGCACGTTGTAGCTTGTGAGAAAAAAAAGCTTACACACCACGCCTATGAAAGACCATTGGGAATGCGGGGAACGGGGGGAACCGCAGCCTCTTCTTCGTCGTCGTCGTCTTCGTCGTCGGGGAGCATCTCCGGGTTGCCCAGTAGCTGCGCCACGTTGCGCATCTCGTAGTGCTTCTTGCGGAGCTCCTCAAACTTGTGGTGCTTCTCGACCTCCTCAGGCGACGCGCCCACCAGCGCGTCCTCGGCGGAGGAGGCGACGGTGTCCTCCTCCAGATGCACGCTCTTCTCCGAGGGGGCTCTGGGGGACGCCGCGTGCGCAGCAGCGCCATCCTCGGCGTCCCAACCTTGCGACCACGCCGGGACCTCTTCTTCCGGCTCGCCGAGCGATAGGCCCGGAATGTCATCCTCAGCACGCGCGCGTGGAGCTTTAGGGAGATGATGAGCAGTCGTAGGAGAAGCCGGGGCGTGGTCACCGTCGTCGTCGTCGGCGGCGGCGGCGGCGGCGGCTTCGTCGGCTTGGTACTCGTCGTCGGACGGATCTTCGGCAGGATCATATTGCTTGACGTAGGGCGTCTTGGGCTCGTCAATCTTCATGGTCGAGGTGCGCTCCTGCTCGGTCAGGTACAGGTTGACCTCGTCCCACTTGAGGCGCTGCGAGGGCTCGGTCGACTCTGCGGCGTTGGCGGCCGAGTGGCGGCGGGAGGCGGAGATGCGGGCAGCGGATGACGAGCGGCGGTGGCCGGCGTTGAAGTTTGTGTTTTCGAGGGTGATTTCCTTGCTCATGGAACGTGGACGGATGGGCGGACGGGTCTCCCCCGTGGCCGAACCGTGCGAGCCCGAATGCTTTAGAATACCTAGAGATGATTTCGAGTCATTATAACGCTCGCAAGGCAGAAGACTGGTTGTTGGTGGGCTACTGCTTTGATTCCGTACCTTTGGGTCGGGGCGCGTCAGGGCCAGGCGGCGTGTGCATAGGCGAGTCGTCGACAGCGGAAGCCATGGTTTATGTTGGTGCGTACGTAGAGGCGCAGAATGGTAACGAGTTGGAGGTGGAGGTACGATTATAGGTGCTCACGGGGTTTGTCTCGAGGAAGCAGGCGGCGTGAAGTGCAGCAAAGGCAGTTGGGCTGGCAGTTGTTTTTGGGGCCAGTCGAGCGGGGTTTGAGGCTTTCTGAATGGCGGGGTGACAGTGGTCAGTCAGTCAGTCAGTCAGTCAGTCTGCTGAGATGGGGGAATCAGCAGCGACAGTGGGCGAGATAGTGAGGGATAGGGAGTGAGGTTGCAGGAGCTGATTGTGTTTGGCGAATCGGGTGATGCAGTGCTTTATGACTTGGCATGGCGTATGACGAAATGTATAGTAGGGCAAGTTGAGTATAGGTAGGTTAGGTTGGTCGCTGAATGGCCGCCACCAGCAGATCCCAAATCCGTCTCTGTGGTGAGTGAGTGAGTGAGTGAGTGAGTGAGTGATGACGCACAAGGCACGAGGGCGGCGCAACGGCGAGGCGGAGTACCTAAGTTTGTTAGAATCGCAGTGCTAAACGTAGGTACTTTTTGAGGGCGGCGCAACGGTGGGGTGCAGTACCTAGATTTGTTCGTATCACAGTGCTAAACACATGTACTCTTTGATAGTCAGCCCCGGAAACCTCCTACAACGGCTCGCTAGTCACACCACCACGTGCCCGCATCTTCCCGTATGCATCAGCTGCCAAAAGTTGTGAGGGTAGGGCCTCAAGGATGGCATGATATATCGACGGGGTTTACCTCTTTTTCTTAAGGGAGGCAGGCGGTCTGCGAGCGGCGGTCTGCGAGTGGCAGTTTGCGAGTGGTTGTCTGTGAGGTCGGGCTGCGGCTGGAATCCTCGGGGCGAGCACGAGAATAATAATCGGGAAGGCAAAACAACAGACAAAACAGCATGAGATGAAACTGGATAGATTGTCTTATAAATTATCACACTGTTTGGTCCTGTTACTATTGTAGAGAAATACTTGTACTATGTCCTGGATGCATGATTCGACAATGACCTTGAGATATGACTTGTGGCCTGGATCAGGAAAAAAAAGAAGAGATAAAAAAAAAAAGAAGTGCCATTGATGTGGTATTTTAATCAAATTTAACGCACCCCAGAAGCATTTATAGATCCATATCGGACCAGCATTGATAACTCCAAATGTCGCAACTCGAGAACACCTACCCTGGAGCAAGGACAGCCACCTCACCTAAATCACCACAGAACGAGCGCCATTGTACACTCGCACCACCAAGCCCGCGTTTCCTGGTGAATCTGTCCTTAAAATCAAAGCTCGACTATTGAAACTGAAAAGCATCAGCGCCGCCAATCCATCCCAATTTTCAGCTGCACCAGCTTCAGCTCTGCCAGCATGCTGCGCCCACTTTTGCCAGATAAGCTCCGCGCCGTCGCCTCAGCTCGCCCAACTCCTCCAGGTTTTCTGGTCGGCTCGTGCCTGGAGAGGGTAAATCTACCAACTGGTCTTGAATCCTATTCGTAGATGATCGGTTAGGCTCAATCATCGCGCGGGTCCTTTCTAGTGACGCAGATCAACACGTCATACCTCCCAGAATCGCCCATTTAAGGGGCCTCTCCCCGCAAGTTAAATGAATAAAGTTGCCAATTCATCAACTAACAGTCACTTTCAAATCGGCCGTCTATAAGCTTAACCAGACAACAACCATGGACAGTATTCTCAAAGCGGCCGGGACCAGCCTCAACACCAAGGAGGGCGAGTCCAACAAATTCATGGATTCCATCAACAACGTCGCAGGTGGCGGTGAAAAGTCGGAGCAGCAGGAAGATGGGCTGGACAAGGTATGCTATTCTTATTCCACCTCCTCTGCCGGAAAGGAAACCTGCTTACAAGCCATTTAGGCCGTCGATTTTGTGCAGGAAAAGGTGCTTGGCCAAGGCCAACAGAGCAACGAAACCGCGGCGGAGCAGGCCAAGGACGAGGCCATCTCGGACTTTATCCGCGACAAGTACAAGGATACGACGGGCAGTGATTTCCCCATTGCGGACAAGGAGAAGAAGTTCGGATTATAGGCCTTTATTCGGTACATCGCGGCGCCTCGGTTGCTGGCCGCACAGTCCGTTTTAGTCTGAATACTCAATGAAATTCCTCTACAACTACATGGGACGCACGCATAGATTGAACTACGGCGGCGCTCTGCCCTGTATTGGAACTTTCCGAATATGTACTGAATGTATAGCTGTATGATCTCTAGTTCGACCATGTGTGCTGACAACGTTACCTGCATACGAAATACTTCATATTTCACAATTCACAGCCCCGCGACAGTGAAGTCTTACAGTGCGCGACGCACTGTAAGCCTTCTCACCTTGCCCCTCATTAGTGTCATCTTTCACGTTTCAAGGATTTGAGATATAAAACAACAAACGAACATAAAGTCCTACTAAATTACACCGAAAATGATCGTGCCATACGAGGTAATTGATGAGCTCGGAGATCTCCTTATCATCTTAAAACCGCTAGTCGGAGAGCTTGCGCCCTGGCCGGATCAGGACGACGATGATAGTTATCAGGACTCTGAGGATGAGATTGACGAGGATGAGCTGCTGGCTCAGATGGAAGAGGTCAGACGGGAGCATGAGGAGTTGTTACTTGAGGAAACGGTAGCGGGAAGTGCCACAACAGAGGGAAGCATGGCGACAGAGATACCGGCAAGAGCCGAAGGAGTGCAAGTCGAAGTAGAGGCGGGAACAGCGATGGAGATAGAGACAGTGACAGAGACGGCGACAGAGGCGGAAACGCCACACAAAGACGACACAGGCTCTGCAGAAGAATTCTCCGATGAAGACGATTCAGACCGAGACGATGTCGACATGCAGCCAGAATGCACATTCTTGGTCTCTTCCCACATCCTCCGGCGTGCATCCCCAGTCCTTCGCAGAGATCTTGATCCGAATGGCCCTTGGCGGCAGCCCGAGGCCCAGCCCGATGGCTTGCGCCGGAAACACCTCGAGGACCTGGATCCCGTGGCATTGCGACACGTCCTCAACGTTTTACACCTTCAAACTAGCCGAGTGCCAGACGAACTGGACATTTGCACGCTCGCACAAGTGGCCATCATAGTCGACTACTTGCAGTGCCACGATGCCATGGGCTTTGCGCTCAAATGCTGGATGGGAAAGGAAGGGCCAGACACCGTAGGCAGTCTCGTCAAGCAGTGGAAACCGGGAAGACTGGTGACCCTCGCGCTCATCGTTGCTTCCGTGTTCAAGCTGGGCAATCTTCTGCGGGATGCCGGACAGATTCTCGTCAGGCATCTCCACGGCCAATTCGACGCTCTGGGCTTGCCCATCGCCAAACAAATCATCTGTAAGTTGGGGGTTTGCACAACTTCTGGCGCTTCAACGACGCGACGGCAACACGGCAGACGAGACGCTGACATTCGTCTTAGCAAGGCTGGACGGGACCAGAGAGTATCTCATCGACGAGATGTTGGACAACATGTATGAGCTAAAGGACGACCTGTCAAGCAAGGGGGGTATTTGCACAGCCGACTGCAACACGATGGCCCTGGGTGTGCTGCAAAGGTGTTTATGCGCGGCAGACTTGTATCCCCGGCCAGAAGCGCCGTTTCATGGAATCCGTCTTGTTGACATTGAGGGCGTGGCTACGAAGTTTATCGAAATGCCGGTCTTTAAGACGCGCCACGAAGTATGCAAGCGAAGCAAACCACGATGCCTGTTGACGTTTCGGTTGGCGGAAATGTTCTCAGAGTGGGATTGGGAGAAGGATTTCCAGTGGGAGTAGTGTCAGCTTGGGACTTACTTGGCTGGTTCGTTTTTTTTTTTTAAAGTCTCTAAAAGATGAAAAGGAATAAAAGCGGAAGAAGAGCAGTTATAGGTTGACGTTCCTTTCCCCAAGGGCACTTACAACCCTCTGGATAAAGAGATTGCAGGCTCACCACGTTTTACCTGAGCACAATGACTCTCCCATTTGGAGGCCTGATGATCGACATAAGGTCGGCTAGCTAAAACATGTCAGAAAAGTGCTTGCTAGTTCATGGTCGTCGGTCCGGTAGCGGGTAGGCCGTGTTGGCAGGCACGCCTTCCCAGCTGAGTTAGCAGGATGCCCCTCATTAGCCGCCACCTTCGGCCCCTCTATAGCCTCTTTCTTTCTCGATCATCACACTTTTTATACTAGGTTCTTTAGTCCGTGCCTGGCTATATAACGCCTATTTTCCCTTGCTTTGCTTATTCTCTCGCTCTATAAGCCGTATTATAGTAGTAACACCTTCACTTTCTTACTAACTCGATCGATAGGAATTTTTTATCTCCTTACATTACGCCTAAGACGGATCGTTCTATTGATTTTCCCTAGAAAGAAATAAGATTAACCTATAGGATTAAGCCTAGCTCTCCTAGCTAACTCTACCCTATTAAAACTAGTAGTTATTAAGATATTAACACTATTATATATATGCGTTTTTATAAGAAACAAACGAAGAGGTCCTAGTACGTCTTTCTAGATATAAACTATCTTTAACTTCTACTACTATTTCAGCTTTAAGAAATTTATTTCTTCCTACTTAGTCTATACAGGTTAAAGACGTGTAGCCTTTTTTAAGCCTTTCTAGTCGGCCTAAAAGCTTATTACCTTCCTTAACTATCTTACTTCTAAATTATTCGAATAAACCCACTAAATACACTATAATCTATAATAAAACCATAATTAAAGAAAATAAGACCTTAAGATATATATAGCTATTTTATTAAATAAACGNCTATTATAGAAGAGGTAGACTCTCTTAAACACTCTTTCACTATAGAGGACGTCTTAACACTCTAATAGTACCTTAATAAAAAGAAGTCTCTCTACTATAAAGCCGGTAGTATAGATAAGGATTAGACTGCCTACTATATCCTTTAGGACGTAGACCTAAACCTAGCTATACTAGTTAACTCTATAGACGATTTAACTATAGACAGTATTATACACTTACTACTTATACACTATTATAGGGCTAAAAGGGTATAGGAAGCCTAAAAAGAAATAATAGAATAAACAGTTAAGGTATAAAACATATAGTCTCTATATAGGGACTAACGTTAGCCCTAGGATAGGGACCCCCCCTAGGAAGCATACCCCCGTTAATAGAATAGTAAGGCTAGTGAACAGTGTGACGTTTTTTCCTATTATAATAAAGGGGCGTTTAGGTTTAGTAACTATAGGGAAGGTTACCCCTAATAGGGAGGAGACTATAGTGANATTCCCTCTTAAAGTAGCTTAGTTAACCCCTTACACCTTCCTTATAAGGAAGAATAAATAGAGTAAACCCTACTCCTACTAACTAAGGAGGAAAACATATCTCCTATATTTATACCTCCTAGACAACATTATTCACNCATATAGTCTCTATATAGGGACTAACGTTAGCCCTAGGATAGGGACCCCCCCTAGGAAGCATACCCCCGTTAATAGAATAGTAAGGCTAGTGAACAGTGTGACGTTTTTTCCTATTATAATAAAGGGGCGTTTAGGTTTAGTAACTATAGGGAAGGTTACCCCTAATAGGGAGGAGACTATAGTGATTATAAATCTGTTTAATAGGACCTATCACCCTACCCTTATAACTAATAGTAAGTATTATAGGAGGATAGACGTAATAAACACGAGGGTAGATTATAGAATAATCGCCTATAGACCTAGAAAGACCCCTATAATAGTTAGGTATATAAATATAATATAAAAAANACTTAGGAATAGAATCTTTATTCTATATTATATTATTATCTTCCTCTAGCCTTCCCTCTTATATAACTTTCCCTATTAATATTATTAATATCACCTCTAGCTCNAAAGTATATCTTATATATATAGAAGACAGATAGATTAAAGTTAAGTGTGACTCTAATTAAGTTAATAAAGTAGATAAAGAGGCACTATCTAGCCTAATT
>MWMN01000128.1:0-51851 GCA_002968875.1 Cordyceps cicadae | reverse complement strand
TATATTTTATCTTCCCCTAGTCTACCTATTATAATAGATCCTATACCCTCTATATAGTATACTAACTTAGACTACTAGGTAGACACTATATAGATTTAGATTACTAAACAGGAAGTGGCTAAAAACGTATATTATAAACTCCGTCCTATCCNAATAGGTGTTTAGTACTAAACCACTAGTATAACTTATTAAAGTATATCTTATATATATAGAAGACAGATAGATTAAAGTTAAGTGTGACTCTAATTAAGTTAATAAAGTAGATAAAGAGGCACTATCTAGCCTAATTGTGTCTCTAGTAAAAGATTATAGTGGGCGCCTATAAGGCCAGCCCCACTAAGGTAAGACTAATTTAACAGTCTAGGCCTTATATAAGCTTAGAATAGTGTTATAAGACANATAGGACCTAATTAGAAACTAGACACTATTAAATAGCCTATCTAATATAGTGAATCTATTCTAACGTTTTTTAGCTAGACCTAACGCTAATAATCCCCTTAAATCCCCTATTAGATATAATAATTTATTTTACTTACACCCCTATTACTCACTATAAAATCAGCTGTTACTACACTATAGGAGGGGCTTACTATATTAGTAAGCCCACTATAACTAGNTAGAAGACAGATAGATTAAAGTTAAGTGTGACTCTAATTAAGTTAATAAAGTAGATAAAGAGGCACTATCTAGCCTAATTGTGTCTCTAGTAAAAGATTATAGTGGGCGCCTATAAGGCCAGCCCCACTAAGGTAAGACTAATTTAACAGTCTAGGCCTTATATAAGCTTAGAATAGTGTTATAAGACAAGCTAAATAAACTATAGTTTATACGATTATAGACACTAATTACTAAGTCACTTCTAATTCTTACCTTTATAGTTATATCTATATAAATAAGCATACCCTAACTATAACACTAGATACTACGTCTAGCTAGAGCCTTATAAGTAGAGACTAGGCTAAAAAATATTTTCTAGATATTATAGTAATAATAATATAAAAGCCCTTATAATTGTCTAGTATTAGTGATAAAGGCCTATAAGTCATAGAATCTATAGTAATTCTAGTGAATTTTTATTACTAGGATAGATCTGTGGCCTCCTATATAGCGCTATATAGAATCGTTAATAATTTATCCTATAGTCTACTACTAGACGTAAGATTCCTTTATTACTACTAACTTTATATTGTGTAGGGTAAGGGTAGTAAACCTAACTTACTATTACTTCTAGATAAGTGTGTTATAACACTAGCCCTAACTATTAATAGTGGCACTACGAAAGTCTATTATCTAAGAGTAGCTAGAGTGTGTATAATCCCACTAGGCTATAGTCTTAATATTCCCTTATAATACACTTAGGCTGTAGTTTAAATATACAGCTATGTGTTAACGCTAAAGCTAGTAGGACGAGCTTATGCCTTACTCCTAAATACTCTAATTATAGGCTAAGAATCTGCCCTACTGTTCGTTAATCTTAGCCCCTATCCTATATGTATCTTCTATGGATAAGAGCTTAGAACCTTTAGCCTAGCTTAGATTATAATAAGTATAGAGGTGTTTTAAACTACTATATTAACGGCTATCGCGTTAGGCGACCTCCTAGGACCTAACAGCCTAGAAGACTAGCCTAAGGACTCTAAACGCCTAGATAGGTTCCCTTTCTATATCCGACTATTAGAAGACCTAGAAATATTTAATATCGGCTCTATAGATATAGCCACTTATTAGGGTGAGGAATATATAATAAGACTATAAGACCTTATCTAACGCTACTAAAAGCTGTTTACTCCTAGAATTAGTAGATTTAATAATAGTGTTACTATACCTATTACCTTTTAGGAAGGAGTAGATATCTTAGACCTTACTTAACGCCTATATGCCCTATCTAGACATAATCGCGTTAAGATAGATAAGATCCTAGACCCCCTATAGGAGGCTAGTATTATTAAAGACGTCCCTTTAGGGGAGCTATACTTAGTCTCTTCCCTAGTGTTTATAGTGTAGTATAGAGGTAAACCTTATATAGTAGTTAACCTAAGACGTGTTAATATAAAGCTAAGAATAGACGTATACCTACTACTATAATAAGACGACATTTTATTATTATTATAAGGTAGTACTGTCTTTTTAGTTTTAGACCTAGTAAAAGGTTTTTTCTAATAGCTAATCGAGCCGTCGGATAGGTAGAAAACGTCGTTTACCACACCCTACTGTAGCTATAAACGACTTATAGTAAGCACTATAGGTTTAGTAACTAGCCCTAGGTTCTTCTAATACTAAATAGAAGACCTATTCTAACTATACCTTTAGTAGTTTATACTAGTGTATATTAATAATATAATTATCTACTTATAGAATATTAATAATTATATTAACCACCTAGACCTATGCTTTAATATCCTATACTATTCTAGTTACACCTTATTACTAGCTAAATATTATATTATATATAATAGCCTTTAGGCTTTAGGCTATTAGGTCTTATAATTAGGATTAAGTATATTAGTGGATAAAACAGTAGTAATATAGGACCTAGCTATACCTAGGAACCTAAAGGAACTAGAGGCTAGCCTAGGTATTATAGGATACTACTATAAGTTTATTGATTATTTCTCTACTATAGTAGACCTATTAAACAGGTTAAAAGTATAAGGCTTCTAGTGTGTACTAATTAAGAACCCTATATAAGACTTATATATAGTGAAAATCACCTTCCTTTATAACNCCTAGAAGACTAGCCTAAGGACTCTAAACGCCTAGATAGGTTCCCTTTCTATATCCGACTATTAGAAGACCTAGAAATATTTAATATCGNTAAACAGGTTAAAAGTATAAGGCTTCTAGTGTGTACTAATTAAGAACCCTATATAAGACTTATATATAGTGAAAATCACCTTCCTTTATAACACTAAACCCCCTATAGATATTTCTACCCTATTACTATATTATAAGGCTAAGTGTATACACTAGTAAAATAATAATACTAGGTAACTATAGGAAGAATACTAGGTAGTATAGGAAAAATTAAAGACCACCCTTATTAACGCGGTTAAGCTAGTATACCTAGATTTTAATAAGCCCTTTAAATTATACGTCGATAGTAGTAAGGAATATAGTTTTAGTGCTACCCTCCACTAAATGTAAGAAGATNTAACAGCCTAGAAGACTAGCCTAAGGACTCTAAACGCCTAGATAGGTTCCCTTTCTATATCCGACTATTAGAAGACCTAGAAATATTTAATATCGGCTCTATAGATATAGCCACTTATTAGGGTGAGGAATATATAATAAGACTATAAGACCTTATCTAACGCTACTAAAAGCTGTTTACTCCTAGAATTAGNCACTATAGAAGCTAGAATATTACCTAGATTACACCTAGATTATAGTAGTATCCGACTATACTACGATTCAGGATATATTCATAAGTATTAGAAACAGTAAACTAAAAGGTAAGTACTAGTTAGTAAATTAGCGATTATATCTTAAACGTTAGTGTTAGAATATTAAAATTAGGTATAGGGAAGGTTNATAGTGTTACTATACCTATTACCTTTTAGGAAGGAGTAGATATCTTAGACCTTACTTAACGCCTATATGCCCTATCTAGACATAATCGCGTTAAGATAGATAAGATCCTAGACCCCCTATAGGAGGCTAGTATTATTAAAGACGTCCCTTTAGGGGAGCTATACTTAGTCTCTTCCCTAGTGTTTATAGTGTAGTATAGAGGTAAACCTTATATAGTAGTTAACCTAAGACGTGTTAATATAAAGCTAAGAATAGACGTATACCTACTACTATAATAAGACGACATTTTATTATTATNAACACCCTATCCTAACTGCCTACTATTTATAACACTATTAAAGTAATACTTACTAGGCTACGTCTAATAGTAACGCCCTAGCTAAAGACTACCCCCCTTATAGACGNTACTCCTAGAATTAGTAGATTTAATAATAGTGTTACTATACCTATTACCTTTTAGGAAGGAGTAGATATCTTAGACCTTACTTAACGCCTATATGCCCTATCTAGACATAATCGCGTTAAGATAGATAAGATCCTAGACCCCCTATAGGAGGCTAGTATTATTAAAGACGTCCCTTTAGGGGAGCTATACTTAGTCTCTTCCCTAGTGTTTATAGTGTAGTATAGAGGTAAACCTTATATAGTAGTTAACCTAAGACGTGTTAATATAAAGCTAAGAATAGACGTATACCTACTACTATAATAAGACGACATTTTATTATTATTATAAGGTAGTACTGTCTTTTTAGTTTTAGACCTAGTAAAAGGTTTTTTCTAATAGCTAATCGAGCCGTCGGATAGGTAGAAAACGTCGTTTACCACACCCTACTGNTAACTTATATTATATAAGCACTACTAATAGACCTAACCTTCTAGAAAATCTACATATGTTTATAATAAGATAAGGCACTAGATATATTATATTACTTTATTATTTAGTATAACTTAGAACTTCTCTATTTTTATAACACTAATAACTAGTGTTTATATATACCTAAAAAGATAATTAATAAAGTTATCTATGTTAGACATAATAACTAATTATATATAGGAGGAGCTCTATATACATATAAATTCCTTTATAATTATGTTTTCTTTTATAATATACGCCACTGTATTACTATATACGTATTAATATGCCTAGAATACTAGAAATCTCTACCTAGAAGGTTACTACCTTATAGTAATATATAACTAGTACCTATACTAAAATGCCCTTTCACTATAGTGTGTTTAGACTTTATTATAGGCTTACTAGAATATAATAGGATTAACTACTTGCTTATTATAGTTAATAAATTTTCCTGCCTTATCTAATGCCTAGAGGGCTAGATAGACTAGTCTACTAAGTAGTAGGTAATAGAATATATACATTAGGTGTATCTAGACTAGAGTATACTATACTAATTTATATATAACACTAATCTAAAATTCGTGTTATACCTTTAGTAAGCGCTATATAACACCTTAAACACTACTAGTAACCTAACTATAGCCTACTATTAATAAGTGAATAGCCTAAGTGAATATACTATTTAGACTCTAGTACTATACCTATATTTAGTAATTAGAGGCCACTATAATACATTATAGTAGCGCTACTATCTACCCTATATTCTATTCTCACTAAACACTTTAGTATAGAGTACAATAGGCCTATTACTATTTAAACTACTATATAGATATAAGCCATATTACTTCCTATAGCTTTTAGCCACTATAGAAGATAAAGATTTTAGGTCTTTATAGAAGGTGCGTTTTACTAACGCCTAGGACATAGCCTAGCTGGCTGTGGCCTATACTAAAATCTACTATAATTTAAAGTACTAAACACCCCCTATATTAGATATAGGTAACCTTGTTTATATTAAACTGGCTAAGCTAGGCACTAACGGCTATTACCTTAATCACTAAATAAAGCTATCCTATTAACACACTAGCCCTTTCCCTATTATAAGACGTGTCTCCCTACTATAGCTAGAGCTTAGCTTGCCTTCTTATCTTAATTAGTGGCTAGAATTTAGTATTAAACATTTAGAGCCCGTCCTAGCTAGAACGCGTATAGCTTTACCCCCTAGGCCCCTAAGAGGCATAGACAAGTACATTATTAAGAAGATTATCGCCCACCACTATATAGGATATAAGCAATAATACCTAGTAAAATAGCTCGACTATAATAAGACTTATAATAGTTAGGAACCTAAGGATATATTATAAGAGGACGTACTAAAACTCCTTAATCTCTATAAATAGTAATATAAACTTATCTTATAAAGACGCCTTTAACACTTATAATAACACTAAAGCCGTCTATAACTATATTAACGTATAGACACACCTTAGTAGGCACACTAGGCTATATGAACCTAGCCCTATTACACCCTTTAGGTCAGGCTAGGCACTATCTCTTATTAATCTAGTTTTAAAAATTCTTTTATAATCACCTATAGTGTTATTCTAATATTAGACTACTAATCGCATTATAACACTACTAGCCTACTATTCACTTTCACTACTTAACACGTTTTCTACTAATTCCTCTTCTCTACTTAGTTAAAAAATTTTTTATATCCCTTTAACTAAACAATAATCTAAATTGTTATATAATAGTCTACTAGCTATTAGGGCTAATAACCCTAAAGGCCGCTAGCTGTTACGCGTTTATACCTTACCTAGTTAATAACAATTATATAAATATAATCATAACTTATAATGTTACTCGCCTCCCTCCCTTTTTTTCTACACATAAGTTCGAGAATCGTTATTAACTATTCCTAAGTTACACCTATTACGCCCTTTTACCTTTTACACTTTTATATAATTCGTACCCCCCCCTTTTTTTTACTATTACCGCCTTAACTATTAGTATAGTAGAAGAAGTTAAGACCCTAATAAATCCCACTAAGGGAGAAGAACTAGTTAAGGATTAGGGTAGTATTATTAATAAAGACACTACTAGAGAGGAAAACATAGATAGAGCCACTAAGGATTAGGGTAGTAATGTTAATAAAGACACTACTAGAGAGAAAAACATAGACGAAGCCACTAAGGGTGAAGGCAGTAATATTAATAAAGACACTACTAAAAAGGAAGATATAGATAAAGCCACTAAGGATTAGGGTAGTAATATTAATAAAGACACTACTAAAAAGGAAGATATAGATAAAGCCACTAAGGATTAGGGTAGTAATATTAATAAAGACACTACTAAAAAGAAAGACATAGACAAAGCAACTAAGGACAAAGGTAGTAATGTTAATAAAGACACTACTAGTTAGGGTAATAAGGACGTTCCCCCTAAGGATAATATCATGCCAGCTAACCTCGTCTATAATAGCCTAACTAGTCTCCCCCTTAGCTAAGTTATTATAAAGTCGGCCTATCCCTATAGTACGCCCCTAACCGTCGCTGCTATTATTTATATTAATAGTACTATAACTCCTAGCTATAATATAAGCTATATATAGTTAGTTACTTAGGAAATCAACCTTAGGACCTATACTAATATATTAATTATCCTAGGTGACTACTAAGTCCTATCTATTTACGTCTAGGGTCTACTAGAGTATAAATATAGTATAATTTATATATTCTAGTTAGCTATTCCTATAAATATAGAGGGTCTTATATATAATTATAAAAAGCCACTAGTAGAACTATAGGAAGTAATATTCCTAGGATAGTCGGACCTCTACTTAACCCTAACTGCCCTATCCCCTACCCCCTATAAGACTAAGGACGTTAACACTCTAGTAATCTTAGTCCTAAAAGCCACTCTTGTCTTTAGCCTAGGCTACACCTTCCTATAGGAAGTGGTAAAAATTAGAGGCGACTATATAAAGATTAGTAGCTAGATTAAGGAATAGGCATAATAAGTGAAGTAAGAGGAGGTCGTCTATATTACACTGTCTTACGAGAGCCTAAACGCGACTAAATTTATATAGCCTAACCTTAACTAAGACCTTACCCTAAATAACCTGTTTACTACTATAATGCCTACGCACGTCTACGACTTAACTAGGGATAATATATAGCTCTTTATAGCTAACTCTAAGGCTAGGAGGCCTAAGCCTATACTAATTATAAGCCTTTTCTTTAACTAAACCTACTACTATATATCCCTATTAGCTAGTGTTTATAATAAGATATATTATAACTAATTAATAGCGTCTATTAGTATATAAGTGAATAGTCTTATTAGGTTCTTTAAACTCCCCTCCTCTTAGATAGAGACTAATAAAGAACAAATAGTGAACTATAGCTAGGTCCTTACTAATAGTATAGCTATAGAGTTCTATATAATCGTTAAAATTACTAATAAAAATTATAAACTACTTAGCTTAGTTAGCGATTTAGTTATAGTTACTACATCTAGTATCTAGGTATAATCCTATCTATAGCTAAACCTAAATAATACTATACACATTACCCGCGTTATAGAAGACCTTATAACCTATTACTAAGATATAGAAAATCACGTATTAAGTGTCCTTTTTAGTAAGGAGGTAGCCGCCCTCACTATAGTGAACTAGTAAGACTAAGACAGTAAGCCCTAGTAGACAGAATTCTATAACGACATAGTGTAAGCTAATATTATCCTTAAAGCCGTCTATAATAGTATATATAAGACTATAGCCTCCTTTATATTAGAGACTATAGTAAGAGAATAGGCGACCACTAATCTAAGCGATATTATAATGTTAGACTTTACCTACTATGTCTATAAAGTTACAACATAGTTACACCACTAGGCTAGTAAGGAAGAAGACCCCTATTATAAACGCCTTTATATATAGATCATAGCTCACCCTACAGTTAATAGTAAAAACCGGCATAGTAGGTGAGGTTTGTTATTCTATAGGATACACGTTATACTACTACCTAGAGTTACACTTTACTACACTATGTTCTTAGTTCGCCGCCCTATTTAACTAGACTACCTAAAGGTATATAGGGCCCCTTACCTTCTAATGTCTTTCCCTATAATAGACTACCCTAAGAAACTGTCTAAATTCTCTACTATATATTTCCCTACTCTAGCCAGAGGATCTACTAACACGGATATAAACTAGGCTAAAGAGGTAGTACCTAAAGGCTCTATAGTTGTCTAAGTCTCTATATAATTAGACTCTATAACGCTTAAGTATAAGTAGAAAGCCCTATACACTATATATAAGTTCTAAGCTATAATAGATAGTAGAATATTCTAGTAGTACAGCGATACCTTTTAGGACTTCCTAGTATAGTATTACTATAATCTCCTTTCTGTCTTCCCTAGTCTAAATAGTCTAGCTGACTATAACAACGTGCCTACCCCCCTCCTTATACTCTTAACTAAGATAAAAGCTAGTAAAGTTATTATTAGTGGTTATCCTAGCGCTAGTAAAAGCTATCTATTATATATCCTTATAGAACTTACTCTCTATAGCCCCTACTATCCTAAAGGCGATACTATAACGTATATCACTCCTATTGTTACTAAACTTAACGAGTAGACACACGTAGAAATCGACGTAGTAATAGATAGTTTTAATACTATAGAGCTATAGGATAAGGAAAATATAGAAATCTAAGCCGTAGAGTAGGAAGCCTAGCTCACTAAAGGCTAAGCTATAGAGTAGGAAACCTAGCTTATATAGGGAGACTAGCCCACCAAAGACTAAGCTATAGACTAAGGAGCCTAGACTACATAAGACTAGCCCGGCTAGGACTAAGCTATATAATAGGCAGACTAGCCTACATAGGAAGGCTAATCCTCTAAAGCGCCTAAAAAGCGTTAAAGCTTTATACTTCTCCTAAAGCCTAACCTAGTTATACTAAAATCCTATAGTAAGAAACGTGTCTAAATCCTATAGTCGGCTCCTACTAATAAAATCACTAATAACACTATATAACGCCTTATTAAAGCTAGTATTATTATAATATAAGCCTACACCTTCTTAGTAGAGCTTATTCCCCTTATAAAGCCACCCCTAAAGAAGTGTTAGGATTTAACTATAGACTTAGATAAGCTAATAATAGAGTGTTTTTTCACTAACTATTAGAATAAGCTGTTTAGGTAGAACACTATATAGTTAACCACTACTAGTGACCCTATTTCACTATCTAGCTAAGTTATAGTGCGTATAGACCTAATAGACTATCGTATAGTCTTACTAGCTTAGGCGTAGGAGTTATATAAGTCGGACCCCTATATATACTCCTTAGGTAAAGAAGCTATAACTATAGCTACTAAATCCCTATTAGAAGAGATAGCTATATTAGCTTAAGTGCTCTACTATACACTAGTGGCCGCCTATACGTTTAGTAATAATATATAATACATCCCCTCCTTTATCTTCTCTAATAAGAGTAGACGCCTAATAGAGGCCTAATTCTTTATTCTTACCTCCTACTAGCTGTATATAGTGACTTTTATTATTAGAGACCCCTAGTAATCTAATATAGTAGTCCTAAGTAAATACTAAGTCCTTCACTCCCCTATAGTTATAGAAGGGGAATCTATAACTATTTAGTAAGACTATTTTAGTGCTTAATATAAGGTTAGCCTATTATAGTGTACTAAGGAAAATAATAAGGTTAACTTATACTTATATATTAACTATCACTCTAGTGGTAGTATAATTAAATAGCTATCTTACTAGTTCTACTATAGTAAAATAATAGTCGCCTAGGTAAACTAGAGACTAGTGGAACTATAGCTTATTATTATAGAATACCTTAAGTAATATTCCCTAGATCTTCGCTTTTATAGTCTCTTTATTAACCTACTAAACATATTTAAGACATAGGTAGCTAAATCCTACACTAGCTTAACCACTATACACTTCTATATAGAACTAGCTATTAACCTTTAGTATAACCTTCCTATCCCTAGCTAGTATAATAGTATACACTAAAGTAAGATCCTTATTATTACTAGCTACTCTATATAAGCTATTAAAATAAAATACCTTATAAGTAAGATTAGATAAAACTATATCCTAGAGGGTGCTTTATAAGTTCGTACTATAGATAACTCTCCTAGTTATAAAGTGGAAATTGTTATTATAGATTTCCCTTATAAGTTAAAAATTAGTTTCCTAGATAAGCCCTACTATATTAACGTTACTTACACTTAAGCCCACTATTATACTATCTATATTAGTAATATAGAAAACCTATAGTAAAGTAAGTTATTAGATAGCCTTATCTCTATATACTACTAAAGTAACACCTTAATCTCACTATAGTAATATCTAGACTTCTATAACTACTATTTTAGTACTAGCTATATATATTATAGTTATAAAGACACTATTAGGGAGAATACACTTATCTACCTCTACTATACTTATAGTAAGTGTAATTATAGTAGTTAAATATATAGACATAGAAACATAGTCGTATCCTTTAATATTAGTAAGCCCCTATCGCCCCTAGACTCTATAATATATAACCTACTTATAGGAGCTATAGTAATCTATACTAAGAACTATAAGGAGGAGGCTACTAATAGAAGATTCACTATTAATAATAATAATATAGACTTCTAAGAGCCTATCTATAGACGATAGGAGTAACGCCACTACCACCACTAACGTGCCTACTACTAAAGCCGCCACTACTAACAGCTAGGATACTAAACTAGTAGCTAACGCCACTAATAATACGAATTAGGACGCGCCCGCCACTAATGTAAATAGAGGCACTACCTCTAAAGCCACTACTAATAGGTAGGATACCTAGCCAGTCACTAACACCACTATTAATACGAATTAGGATTTACCTACTAACGATTTACCTAAAGACAATAGAATATAGTAAACTAAATAATTAGGTTAATTAAGAATAGATTAGGACTATCTCTTATTAGACTTAGACTTTACACTTTTAACTTTAAGTTTATAACCTTAGACCTTACTTTATATATTATTTAAGGAGGATTATATTATATCTTGCTTTAATATTATAGATAATCTTATTTTATACTAGGGGTTATTAGTAGGCACGCCTTCCTAGCTAAGTTAGTAGGATGCCCCTTATTAGCCGCCACCTTCGGCCCCTCTATAGCCTCTTTCTTTCTTAATTATCACACTTTTTATACTAGGTTCTTTAGTCCATGCCTGGCCGTATGACGCCCATTTTCCCTTGCTTCGCTTGTTCTCTCGCTCTATGAGCCGTATTAGGCCGAGGACCAGATGACTCGCTACGAGTCTAAAACGATTATGTGTGAATACGATTCAACGAAATTGAGACTGACCCGCTGCTATTTCTCATGGTCATGTGATAAATCACTAAGTCACTACTATGCGCTGCTGGTAATAAGAATACGTTGCCTTGCCGATGCTGCGGTACACGAACGAGTCAGTCAGTCTGTAGCCGAGAAACAGCCACAAGCCTCAAGCACAAGGAAGAAAATTCATGCACACGCGTCCATGACCACAAACTTCAGCGGGGAATGTTAATGCGGACAGGATCCCTGTCCGTGACAGTCGGTTGACCTGATTTTACCTCACAGTGCCGTGCTGACCAAGTTTACTAGCGACGTCAAGGCCTCAGGATTGTTACATGACAGAGGTACCAATCTTGCGAGTCACGATCGTACTCGATTCATGTAGGTCGTGATGGAGACTTGACTTGGTGGTGACCCTTGGACATGGGAGACTGTAGACATGGGAGACTGCAGACAAGGAGATACAGTCTTTTATGTCTATAGTCTCCTCTGACTACAGTCGGGGGACTGAATACAGGGCCGACTGTAGACAGAGGCGACTATAGACATAAAAGACTGTATCTGGGAGACTGTATACATTAACTAGTAGGAGACTTAATACACAGGTTACAAGAGCAACAGGTTAGAGGAACACATGTGCATGAAGGAGAGAGAATTGCTTACTTGAATCAACTATAACTACCAAGTACAGTGCCTATATACAACGCCGGAAGAACATCAGTCAGTTCCGGATGCCTAGAATACTCTGGTCAACAATAGTAGACTGTAGAGATGTGAGACTACGGACAAGCGAGACTGTAGACAGGGGAGACGGTTGACAAGGGAGCCTGGGCCTAGGCACAGCCCACTGTGTTCGCTCAGTAATGGCATTGATAATCACCAACAGTAATCTCCAAGCATGTGGAGGCAGTTGCCCGGAAAGGGAGATTAAAATGCCATTTGCGGATTGTTGTTCAGCGACTTAGTCAGTCACTCACGCTCAAGTAACGCGTCATTTCCAGTGATCACTCTATGCCAGTCACTGTAGCCGGAAATGGCCAGGATTATTTCCCCCTCGAGACTTTTCACAAAAGAAAAAGGACTATAAGAATCCTCGGCCGTCAGTCTGAAGCTCAGAGAAGAGCATCACCTTCCACCTGCCTCTTTACCAAACTAGGAATCACTTTATCAGAACCTGAATCTTGCCACCATCTTCAGCAGCAGCCAAGATGATGAACCTCCTTTCCTTGAGCATGGCGGCTCTCGCACTCCTCACCGCCTCCGCGGAGGGCGCGGCCATCGCGCCGCGTGCCACGCTGCCGTCCGTGGTGTATCGCGGCAGCGGCAGTCCCCCAGAGGTCGTCAAGACCAGAGCTGGCTTCATCCCCAGGCCGCGTAAAGACCATGGCCCCGTCGTCAACTCGACCTATGGGCTGTGGAGCCACCACGAGGGCAACGATCGCAGCCTATACACCTCGACGACTCGTGAAGTCACCGTCGCCGTGGGCTACGCGCTGTAGTCGCCGAAGAGCTGGGTCTACAAGATCCACGCGACCCCCAACATGATCGACCTCGACGACTCGGGCTTCAAGGTGCACTTCAAGGACGAGCAGGAGTTCTCCGCGCTCGGCGGCGTCCGCTACGACCAGATCGAGGGCTGGTTCGAAGCCACCGACGCCAATCTGAAAAAGGCCGGCATGGAATCGGGGCACATTTACAATCTGCAGAACCTGTTCTTCGACAACATTCCGACGCCGAATCTCCCCTTCACGGCGAACCCCGACTACAACGCCGGCAAGTACGACAGCCAGGTGGCGAGCCCGGGCCAGCCGCAGCTGGCGGGCGACGAGGAGAACCTGAAGAAGTTTGCGGACAAGTCGCTGGAGCAATACGCAATCGAGTTCATGCAGAAGAACGGCGCCGTGGTGGGCTGGGATGGCACGTTCCCGCTGAGCGACCTGAAGGAGGCCAAGCCGGAGCCGAAGCCGGAGCCGGCCCCAGAGAAGCTGACGCCGCAGCAGATGGAGGACAAGGTGTGCGCCAACCCGAAAGCCGACTTCAACTTGACGAAGGAAGACTGTAGCATTCAGTTTCGCCAGTGCGCGTTTGAGCACAACATAAATGAGTCCGGGATCGATGTCCTTAGAGACTGCCTCAAGGTCAAGTGGGCGCTCGTCTAACGCGCACTCGCGGAGGGCAGGAAGCGCACCAAGACGGGAACGCGGCCGGCTCAGCAGGCTTGCTCAAGTCTCTGATGAGGTTCTGTCTTGGCCAGATAGCGATAGATAGGATTGAAAATTTTGATTTTCCAAGAGTAACACTACGCAATGTGAGATCCAGAGACTGCTAACTAAACGGAGGTTGAACGAGGTTTCAAGTACAAATATATATATACATCTTTGAGAGTTTATAGAGGAATAAGCCGGGATAGTATCCTCAGAAGTATCTCAGTCATTGGAACACCGCGGGCTCTTGTTTTTTCAAGCTCCGTGGTCCGCTCCAATCCGTCGCCGTCCGGGGCTTACCCCGCTCCGCGGAGTGCCCACTTTATCGGACCTCCGATCCCCGATCGCCATGGAGATAAGCCCAGGATGGTGAGACGAGTTTGCTCTCCTGTGCGAAGTGACTAATGAAGGCGGATATAAGTATTGGTATTACTACTGACACTCACATCACATTGCATTTTGATTTATTCGCTGGCCTTTTTATTCATTTATTACCTAAGCTGCTGCATTACAACGACTTACCTCACCCATCAGCCCATCAGCTGGCACGCCGCCATCATTCAAACATCACCCCTGCAACTACTCGAGCATCTCCACCAACACCACCACAATGCCCCAGACCGACGTCCTCATCGTCGGCGCCGGCCCGACCGGCCTCGCCCTCGCCATCTGGCTCACCAAGCTCTCCGTCCGCGTGCGCATCATCGACGCCGCCCCCGCCCCCGCCACCACCACCCGCGCCCTCGCCGTCCAGGCCCGCACCCTCGAGCTCTACGCCCAGATCGCGCCCTCCCTCGGCCCTCGCATCGCCGCCCGCTCCGCCCACCTCACCGGGCCCAACCATCTGGGTCGGCGGCGGCGGCGGCGTCGCCGCCCCGCGCCCGCCTGCGCCTCGCCGACGTCGCCGCCCGCACCACCGCGTTTCCCTTTGTCGCCGGCTTCCCGCAGGACGAGCACGAGGCGCTGCTGACCGAGGAGCTGCGGGCCCTCGGCGTGGAGGTGGAGCGCGGCGTCCGCCTGCGGACCGTTACCGAGGACGAGGGCGGTGTGAGTGCGGTGCTGGACGGGACGGTGGAGGAGCGGTGTGAGGCCGCGTACGTGGCGGGCTGTGACGGGGCGCACTCGGCGGTGCGGCGGGCGGTGGGGGTCGGGTTCCCGGGGGACACGTACGCGCAGACGTTTTACGTGGCGGACGTGGAGGCGTTTGGCCCGGCGATGAACGGCGAGCTGCACCTGTGCGTCGACACGCACGACTTTCTCGGCGTCTTCCCGCTCGCGCAGCCCAACCGCGCGCGCCTCATCGGCATCGTCTCCCCGTCCGCCGCCACCGGCGGCGCCACACCAACCTTTGAGGAGGTGCGCGGGCGCGCCGTGGCCGCGATGCAGCTGCGCGAGCTGCAGGTGCGGTGGCTCGCCACCTACCGGGCGCACCACCGGGTCGCGGAGCGGTTCCGGGTCGGCCGCGCGCTGCTCCTCGGTGACGCGGCGCACATCCACAGCCCGGCCGGCGGGCAGGGCCTGAACACGGGGGTCGGCGACGCGGTGAACCTGGCGTGGAAGCTGGCGGCGGTGGTGCGCGGGCGCGCGCCGGAGCGCCTGCTGGACACGTACGAGGAGGAGAGGCGGGCGTTTGCGGAGAAGCTGGTGCGGACGACGGACCGCGCCTTCAGGTGGATGACGAGGAGAGGGTGGCTGGCCGGGGCGGTGAGGGTGGTGGCGGTGCGGTGGGTGCTGCCGCTGCTGTTTCGGCTTCCGGCGGTGCGGAGGAGGGCGTTTCGCGGGCTGGCGCAGTTTGTGATTAGCTATTCGGGGATGTCGCTGGCGGGGGCGGCCAGTTCCGGGGCCGGGAGCGTGAGGGCCGGGGAGAGGCTGCCGTGGGTCAAGATTGGCGAGGAGACAAACTATGAGTCGCTGGCGCATATTGAGTGGCAGATTCACGTCTATGGAAAGGCGGAGGAGAGGCTGGTGATTTGGTGCAAGGAGAAGGGCCTGAGGCTGACGGTGATGGAGTGGGCGCCGGAGCACAAAGAGGCAGGGCTGGTGAGGGATGCCGTCTATCTGCTGAGGCCGGATACCTATGTCGCTCTCATCGACGACAAGGCCGATCCAAAGACGATCGAGCAATACTTTGCTGACCGACAGCTAAGCCTGGGTCCAGAATGAGGAGGCAGGTTGACAGGTCTCATTGTATAGTAGACTTTTCATGAAACGCAACTCTATAATTTACAGTACTGTTCTATCCTTCATTGGTCCAGCAACTTGATTATATCCTTGTATTCCTTTTCCTCTGCCATATCCAGCGCAATCTCCCCAAACTTGTTCGCCAGTTCTCTGTCCGCTCCGCATTTCAGCAGCACCTCGACCACCTTGTCATGCTTCGCCTTGACAGCCAGCATCAGCGGCGTGTCCCCATCATCACCACTCATCAGATTCGCGTCACCTCCGGCCCGGATCAGGTCCCGGACCAGCAGATGATGTCCGCCTGTCACCGCCGCTGACAGGGGCAGTCGGCCCCGCGCGTCCGGCACGTCCTGCCGAGCCCCGCGACGGACCAGGAACTGCGCCGTCTGCGCGTGGCCCTCGAGCGTGGCGAGCAAGAGGCTAGTCGCGCCCACCGGGTTACTGTCTTGCTTCAGCTGCGCGTTGATATCGGCACCCTGCTCGAGGAGCTGCAGCACGGCGCCGCGCTTGCCGATCCTGGCCGCGTACAGCAGGGCATCATCCAGCCAGGCCCTGCGCTTCGCCGCGTCGACCATCTCCACACCGAGCAGCAGGTCGACGACGTCCGGGTTGTCGTAATTGAGCGCATACTGGAGTGGGCAGTACCCGGCGCCGTCGAGGGTCGGATCGGCGTTGTGTCGCAGCAGCAGCCTGACAAAGTCCAGCTGGCCGCGGAGAGAGGCACGGTGCAGCAGGCCGTCTTGGTAGCCCACGGGATCCGGACTGGCGCCTTGTTCCAGCAGAAACGATGCCAATTCCAGCGTGGTGTCGTTGTAATCTGAGTCAGCGGCGAGGATCAGCGCCGTGTCTCCGGACTCGCGACGAGCGTTGACGTTGACGTTGCCTTCAAGACACAGGACCTTGACCGTCTCCAGATGCCCACGAGAGGCCGCCTTGATCAGCGCGTTCTCTCCAGGTGTTTTGCTGTCGCCGAGAGCGCCTTGGCTGATCAGGAATCTCACGAGGTCGACCGTGCCCTTGTCCGCCGCGCTCTCCAGCGCCGTCTGCTGGTACCTATTCGGCACGTGGACGCTCACCTTTCGTCTCTCCAGCAGCATCCTCGCCACCTCCATGTGGCCGTTCTCGACCGCCGCGTTAAACGCCGCTTGATGTGTCGCTTGGGAGTAAAACGCCATCTGCTTGTCTTCATAGTCCAGCAACAGCCTCGTAGTGGCCTTACCCCCATCCGTCGCCGCCCAGTGTAGCGCCGGTGCTACCTGGGCATCTATCTGTAGATCAGCCCCGTGGTCTACCAGATACCGCAACGCCTCGTCCATGCCGAAGAGAGCCAGCCGGTGGATGCATGGCCACTCGTCCCAAATCTTGGCGTCCACGTCCGCGCCCTGCTCTACTGCCTCTCGAATGGCAGGGAAGTCCTTGTTCTGCACCGCACTCCGCAGCAGTGTGTCTGCTCGCTGCTGCTCGTGCGGCCGTAGATACTTGGGCACTCGCAGCACCGCGCCCAGTCCGTTCTCCTCGTCCTCGGAGAGAAGCAGGACAGCGCCGGAGCCGCGGCTGGGTAGCAGGTCCATGATATCGTTGTAGAGTGGCGCCGAAGCGTAGTTGTCCATTACGAGCAGCCATGGGTGCCACAGCTCTTCGAGAAAGCGGCGGACGGAGGCGATCTTGTCGGCGCGCGAGCCCTGGGTGGTTTGGTGGACGGTCGCGAAGACGCGCTCGAAGCCAAGATGCAGGTTCTCGAGGGTGGAGGCGTCGAGCCAGAAGACGCTACGGAACTGCCGGAGCTCATGGGCGGCGCGACAGTAGCCGAGGGCGAGCTGTGTCTTGCCGGAGCTCTTTGCGCCGGAGAGGAGTAGAACCGTCGGCGAGGTGACCTGCGAGCGGGAGGCATCATACAAATGAGCGTCGAGCTGCTCGATCAGTCCCTTGCGCTCGATGTAATTCTCGGCCAACTTTTCTCGCACGTCAAAGTACGTCTCGTCCTGGAGGTCCTTGGGCGCATCGGCCGAGTCGACGACATGGTGCAGGATCAGCACGGAAATGTACGTGTTCAAGGTGCGCTCGATACGCGCCAGCCGCTCCTGATACCTGACGCTCGTCACCACCTTCTTCAGCTTCATCTTGAGCGAGTCTCCCGGCGCGCAGGCAATCTCCTCGAGCATGGCCTCGACCTCGCGCACCTGCGTCAGGCAGCCGGCGACGATGCCCTTGAGGATGCACTTGGTGTCGAGGTCGAAGCCGGCGACGCGGGCGTCCGACTTGATCTTGGAGAGCGAGTTGGCGAGCAGCGGCAGGTGCATCGAGATGCTCTGCAGCGCCTTGGGGATCTGGCCGGGGTGCTTGACGGTGAGGTCTTGCAGTCGGTCGGCGATCTGGAAGCCGAATTGGACGAACTGGACAATGGCAGAGGCCAGGCCGATGGCGCTGAGGGGGTCCATCGAGGCGGGAGAGATGATTGGTCTTGGAGGAGGATGAGGAGGAGCAGGATGGAAGGAGGCCAACGAGGAAAGCAGAATGCATTCTGACCAGCTCGAGTCCGTTTGCTGTCTGTGGCTTCGTGAGGCTGACTCTGCGGGGCGGCTGGTGATGTGGTATAGGGTAAGCGAGCGTTGGCATCTGGTGGTGTAGGGTAGGTTCACAAGAGCGCTGAAGGATGGGGGATCAGGTACAACATTCGTGTATAGCGGTCATGCTAAAACTAAAAAATAAAACGATAAAAGAAAATGTGGTAGGCCTCCAAGCCTGTAATGAAAAAAGAGTCCTGTCTTGCCTATTTCTGTCTTGTTTGATGCAGCCAAAAATAAAGCCCATAGAATTCATAAAAGTACAGAAACAAGTATTTGCAACTGCTCTCTCATCCACCTCCAGCCAACTTGGCTCCAGGGCAATTGCTTTTTACGCCTACCATCATGAATGATGGAGTTTCAGCTTGCAAACCTCCATATCGTTTTCCTCCTTGGCACGCATCTCTGCCTCGATACAGCCAAGCTGTTCCATGGCCCATTTCACCTGACGCTTCGCCCGTTAACTCGCATTCCAGCAGCTTGCACCTTTTGCAGCCTGTGTCTTTTAAATCCGGGCCGCGAGTCCAATCCTTGTGTTGTCCCATGTTTTCCATCCAAATTTCAAGATCCCTTTTCAACTCGATGAGATAGCCAATGTATTCTAGCCATGTCGTCCGGTCATCTTGGTCCCTCGGGTCCTCCTTCAGCTTCAATGACTGCTCGGGGATAGTAGGTAGGAGACTATGAAGACGCTGTTCATACTCCTTGAATGTGCCGCACTTGGGAAGCATAAGACCTCGGTGGCGAAGACGCTCTTCAAACCCTTCGGCATCAAATGCACCACACTTGGGAGGCTTTAGACGTTGCTTTCGCTGCCAATCGTCCAGAAGGTCCTTTCGCATAACCTTGTTGCATACTGAGTCATACCTCTTTTGAACGAGATATTTTTTCAGCACCCATCTCATATGCTCCTGGAAGCCACGACTCTCGCTGATTTTCCCCTCCTTGTGGCGATTAGCCCACTGCCAGTGGTGTCGGAATCGACTCCAGTCATTCATTTGATTCACGAGCACCATTTCAATGTCTCCAGGGGCTGGTTCTTCGAAGGGGCTCACCCAAGTTTGAGCCATCTCTCTCCCGCCACTGTCGAGAAGAACCGGGAGGCTCACGGCAGGGCGCCCCTGTGTACGGCGAAGCTCATGCTGCGCAAGCCTCTGAAACGCCTTGCTTGATGACAAAGCACAATCACTATAAACATAATTTGAATAATGGCCAGGAGAGTACTGAAATCCCAAGTCACAAGCTGTTCTCAGAATGTTTTTGCTAGCAGAGATAAAGGTCAGCAGCCGAAAAGAAAGGTAGGGCGTTATCCACACTCACTTCAGCTCCTCGATGAACGTATCAAATTCGTCAAATGACAACCGAATATAACGAGGCATACTTTTGCTAGGAGAGAAAACCGTGAGCGTGCGAAATGAGCGTTGGGCGCTGCACTTACTCGAACACAGAGATGAATGTAAAAACCGGAATATTCTCCGGGGGGGGCCGCCTAAGAAGCTTTCTCTCCCTCATAGGCCTCCCATACGACCGGGGATTTAGCATGTGAAGTAAAGCTTCGTATTGATTGCACTTACTCGAGATAGTCCGAGCGCTTGTTGTGGAGGCGCTCTCTTACCGGATTTCTAGTAGAGACATCCGTGAGCGTACAGAACGAATCAGGATCAGAACTATGCCTACATCGAGCTACATAGCAGACACAAACGTTAGCATGCCCAAAGAAGCATCAATCCAACAAGACTTACTTAATCATATCGACAAACGAATAGAGCTGTGAAACGGTCCTCAATTCAGAGCTGCCCCATTTACTGATTATCATCGGTTTGAAATGGTGTCTGTTTTCGGGCGACATCATCCTATGCTTGGCCCAGTCCAGAAATTCCGTGATATCCACGTCCTCCTCTGGCTCTTGACTTGTCGCCATGCTGATTTTGATGGACAAGAAGGTTAATGATGCTAATTTTAGTAAAAAAAAAGAAAAGAAAAAAAGAAAAAAAAGATTGTGAGTAATCTGCAGCATCTTACCTGCTAAAGTGCGGATTTCGTGGGCTTTTGTACCCGATGCCTGTGGCCTGTGGGCGCTGATGCAGGTATTTTGCCGCCAGGTCTCCTTGATTGTAGAGTCGTACATGTTGACATTGACCAGGTCTTTTGCAGCCAAGGTTCCTTGATTCTACAGCTGTACGGCTTCATATCGGCCAAATAGATATTATTGTAACCGTACGCGGGTCGCTTAAGGCGAATCGCTCGCTGTGGCCCATCATTACCCATGAACAAGACTCTGGTGACTCTGGTAACTCTGAGACTTGACAGCATTTCCCTATATTTGTTTTTCTATTTTTAAATCACCTAAATGTACGTACATAATTCCTCGGAAAACCCGCTCCATGACATGATGTTTATTGTACCAGTCCAAAATTTACCATCAAGAATAATTGTCCCTGCAACTGCCCAATCGTCCTTTCAGCTCGCCGATTTAACCAATTCAGACAAGCTGGTGCTCACTCCGACTGTTTTCCATTTTCAAGAACATTTCAGCTTGGACTCGGGTCCCCAGTCTCTGTAATTTGCACTTGATCTTGGTCCCAGTTACGAACGTCCTCACAATGCACCGTCTTTGGCTTCCTGTCGCGATCGTCATTTTTTATTGCGATGATGAATACAAAGAAACTTCTCATTTGAACAACAAAGTCGCCGAGTTTCATAATGTACGTTTCTTCTTGACGCCGTCCAAAGTCCGTCATTACACAACTGTCCTGTGTCACATGGACAGGACGGCGACCACCCTGACCAGACACCGGCGGCTATTGTGACCTCAGCGATGCGCCGAATGAGTACAATATATATTAGATATGTAATATTGTGTAGCTTTGAGTCTGACTGGCCTTTGCAGCTCACTGACACACAGCGGATGACTGAAACAGGCTTCGCTTGAGTGCGAGCCTCTTTCACTTGCATTACGATGACGACTATCTAATTGCTGAGCTGAGTATTATACAAAATAATTTGAGGAAACTATTAGCATAGTCTTTGCGGCAAGAGTGACGTTTACAGCTCGTCGATAAATTGGGATAATCACTGGCTCAATTGACCGCACGTATCAAGGCCGTTCCTTGCTCATGCCAGCAGGGCAATAAAAGACCGAAGCGCGGCCAGCTCAAATTCGTCGTTTTCATAAAAAAGAGACTCTCTAGCGGTTAAAATCCACCGACTTACAGCTAATGTCATACTCTTTCTACCTGCTTGACCTCACCTTTCTCTAGGAAGCTGCCTCGCTTGTCGCCACCCTCGGGCGCACCAGGAGACCTGCTTCCACCTCCAAACTTGTAGCCTCGCATCTGGGCCAGAACAGTCTTGAAAGTCGACTGGGCAAATAAAGAATCCATGTCCTCCAGCATGACGCCTAAGCAAGTCAGTATGCCAGTATGCGTCAAAACTGTAGGAAGAAAGGTATAACCTACCCTTGGTCTCGGGAATGCAGAAGAAAGCCCACAGGCCCATTGCGGTGACGAAGCCACCAAACATAAAGTATGTGCCGTATCCCAGCGAGGTGATCATATACGGAGTCGAGCGCGCAACGATGAACGAGCCCACCCAAGTCACAGCCGTGGTGATGGCAACACAGAGCATGCGAATGTCGAGGGGGAAAATCTCCGAGGCATATGTCCAAGTGATGCCCTGCCAGGTAGCGCAAATGACAAACGCATTAAAGTAGACGCAGACCATGGCAAAGTACCCCGCCGCATCGCGCTGCGTCAGGCCCTCGGCAGCAGCACCGGCCGGATCGGCCTTGAGCACATACGCGCCGAGGTAGAACATGGGCAGGCAGCCCAGGACCGCGCCCCAGACGAGGCCGTTCCTGCGCCCGACGCGCTCGACGACCACAAAGGTGAAGGCGACCATGCCGAGCGTCTTGAAGCACCCGTACAGGCCGGTGGAGAAGAGCTTCGTGCTGGTGCCGGTGATGCCGAGCGTCTCAAAGATGCGCGGCGCGTAGTAGGTGATGATGTTGACCCCCGTGAAGCTCTGGAAGAACATGAGCCCCATGCCGATGCCCACCCGGTTGCGCACACCCCTCCGGAACAGCTTCTCCAGCTGCTGCTGTAGCCGCCTGCGCGTCAGCCCCAGCGTGCTGCGCTCCTCGATCTGCAGCCGGATATCCCCGAGTTCCCGGCGGACGTACGCGTGGTCCGCCGGCAGGCCGCGCAGCCGCGTCAGCACCCGCTCCGCCTCCTCGAAGCGGTCCCGGCGCGCCAGCCACCGCGGCGACTCCGGGTTCAGCAGCATCCCCAGGAACAGCAGCACGCCCGGCGCGAGCTGCAGCGCCAGCGGCACGATCCACTGCGCCGCCCTGCGGCGGTCGTCGCTCCGGATGGTCCTGGACGTCGCGTAGTTGATCCAGAAGCCGAGCATGCCGCCGCCCTGGGAGGCGATCTCGAAGATGCCGACGAGGCGGCCGCGGATGGAGGGCGGGGCGGTCTCGGAGATGTAGACGGGGACGCACATGGAGGTGGAGCCGATGCCGAGGCCGGCGACGGCGCGGCCGGCGACGATCAGGGCCATGTTGCCGGCGGCGGCGGTCATGAGCGTGCCGCCGAGGAGGAAGACGAGCGCGGCGGCGAGGATGGTCGGGCGCCGGCCGAAGCGCTCGGCGGCGGGGAAGGTGATGAGGGCGCCGAAGAAGCAGCCGGCCTGGAAGGTGGACACGATGTTGCCCTGGATGGTGTCGCGCGCGTGGCTGTCCATGTCGACGAGGTGGAAGTCCTTGCGGAAGGAGTCGAGGGCCATGGTGCCGCCGATGACGGCGGTGTCGTAGCCCACTGGGGAGGAGGAGGAGAAGGGGGGGGGGGGCGGAGAAGGGTTAGAGAGGGGATTGAGATGGAGTTTTGGGAGAAGAGTTCAACGTACTGGCAAGAGCCGACATGGAAGCAACCAGGGCAATCCAATGGATGTACCAATTGCGCACCTCGGGAGGGTCGGCAGTGCCCTGGGCGTGAGTACTGAGAAAACCCATACCAGTAAGGTGGCCGTGTTAGAGGAGGCTGCTTAATTGGTATTTTATAGAAAAGAGTCTCCGTTGAAGAAGACCAAGTGAAAAAAAGATTAAATGTATCAAAAATACCGTCGATAGTTGATGAATATTTGTTGTTGCAATGACAGCGAAAATGCTAGTCTTTTATACACGGTCCAACTATGTCGACCACGACTACGACTCCCCCGCATTCCCCGAGCCCAACGCGGGGGTTTATCAGTCCTGGATCTAAAAAGAACTCCAGTTGTCTGTGTGTCTGCTTCTTAGTTATGCTTAACAACCGCATGCGGGGTTGAAAGGTCCGAATAGGAAGCCGTGGAGGGGTTGCCCCAACCTGTCCAGGATGACGCCAAGGAGCCTTGGCATTGGGGTTGGTGGGAAGGGTTTAGTCCTGGGGCAGTCCATCTATACATCCTCTGCTGAAATAATATGCCAGAGGATCCCTGCTACCCGCTGATCCTAACGGCCTGCCTGTCTGCTTTAGCCTGATGCTTCGGCGGTTCGGACAACTTACACGGTGAGTTTGTGAGCAGATGGCTGGTCTGGTATGATGGGCCCTTGGTCGGATTGCTTTTCCGTTACGAGCGGACATTGTGATGACATGGAACTCACGACAATGAATGATGTGCACGAGCTGCTCGGCAGTGGCCAGGACCATCAGGATCCTTCGCCATTCGCGACTTGTGGAAGGATTCGGGGGAAGACGGAGGTGGCTGTCGCTATAATCTGTACGACGATTACAGATGGCTATTCCAACCATGAGAAATAATCAAGTATTTCCGGTTAGTGATTAATTGTTTTTCCATTAAAATGTTGGGGTAGTGGAATTGTGGACGATGAGTTCATCATCACACAAGCAGCCCTTCTTCCCGGTGTCGTCTCTCACGCATGCATGATGCATGAGGCTCTATCGTAATCTTGATTCACCATGGCTCGTCGGAATCGTGGCTGTGGCGTGGAAAACCGAACGGCAATTTGCGGACAATAGCGACCACACTGCTACACCCTGTCCTTGGCCATGTTGGCAACAGCAATCAACGTGGTGGCTGTGCTAGAGACTATTTATACTCGAAAGTCGCATGTCTGCATAACTACCTTTTTTTCTTTTGCTATTTTTATGAGAGGAAGCAACGCCCGGGAGGACCATCCATGTCTGGCAAACATGAAACATGGAGGGGTTGATGCCCTAGGGCACGTCTTGGCGGCGCTGTGCTGGAAAGTCGAAAGCTTCCCTGGCAATAACCCTCAAGCTACGGAGTACGTAGATTTGCATTGTAAATTGTAGCTGGGCCGCCTGCTCACAATGGAGCCTCCCTGTCTCGTAGGAGTCCCTGTCGACGCTGAACAATGTAGGTGACATGGGGACAAGAGAAAACCAGGCACAAGCACGAGACCAGCCACGAGGCCGCCGTGCCAAGAGAGCCGGACTTGATGCACCCATGCATTGCCTTTGCCCAGCAGCGGCAGCAGCAACACTTGGAGCAATTTAAGCTACAGGGGCCGCGAACGCCTCGCCTTGGCCCTTCCCCACGCCAGCTCATTGGTAGGCCAGCCGTCAGGCCAGCCGATGGAGGTTGTCGTGTCATGGTGGCGGGCGGGAACAACGCTGATGGAGGACGAAACGTCCAGGGCACTTTGCGGGATTGAAAAGACGGCTCCTTTGTGGACAGGGTTGCCAAGAACGCCATTCACAGAACAGTACTGGTGGGTGTCAAGGCGGTTCAGGTCGTGGGGGGATCTTCCATTTACTCGACCTTGGCGCGGAGGCTCCTCTTCTGGGATGACCGCTCAAGGCTCGGTGAACTTGTTTACCAGACAGTGACTGATGATATGTCGTGATGGCTAGTTCCCCTAGGATGGCATCACCAAGCAGACGGGCGGTTGTGAGTGGTGGCATTCCTGCCAAATTCTTAAAGATGATGAGTGAGTTTTGTTTAATGTAACTCGGAATAAAAACAAAGCAATTCCAGAATGCCAAATAACCAAATACATGGACAGTGTAGTGAAGTAGGTGTTGTAAGTCGAATCGCCCATCAAGCAGCAACTCTGGCAGACGATTCATCACCTCACCACACAAGAACAAAAATTCTCATCTGTCAAGTTTTATGAGACACTGCTTCGTCTCTTCTTTTGCACTACCCATCTGCGGCCTTTAATATTAGCTCCCGGCCTGCGCACAGTTGGGCAGCCAGCCTTATGAGCAGACAGGGCTTGCTTGCACAAAGTTATGCAGCAACCGGCCCTCCGCTAGTGCGAGCCGTCTACAAATTGTGCATTTTATGCACCACCACAATAATGGAACTTTTTGTTTTTTATAAACCGGCCCTGAGAAAGTGCCAAGTTCACAATCAACACTGTTTCAGTGTGTGGAAAAACGATTTATTAAAATCCATCTAAAGGAAACTAGCTGACAAGGGTGCCGCAGGCTTGCCATCAGAGTTAGCCAGCATTTGCTGCCCATCGTCACCATTCACCCTGAGATTTGTTTCAACAAAACCCCCCTTTGGCCAGAGACTCAACACTCCATGCTCGGCTTTTCTCTGCGGCCCAAATACAAGCAGGCATGCTTCCCACGATTAGATATATGCCATAACCCGCACTTTTGGTCGGGACAAGTTACTAGACCCCGTAGATAGCTATCCTTGTTCGGATCATACGAGACCCTGGTCACCAAATTACCCCAGCCGCCGCTACCAGACGCACACGTAACATCCGCAACGCAGTCGATGGTCTGCCTGTATACCACGAGGTCGTTCCGGCCCTTGCAGCGCAAGATGTCGACGTTGATCTCCAAGCCAAGGTAACGGACCGCGAAGCCATGCCGTGCAAAGGCGCAGCGGCCACAGGTGCTGACGTAGGGGTGTCCTTCCGCCGGCAGGGGCTCCCTGGCAGTCGTGGGGCCGTCAGGGGGCAGCGGGAAGTGTATCTTCTGAGAGGAGGGGATGTATCATATGTTGGGGTCGAAGCACCTGTTTGGGTCGGCCGCGACAAAATGGTAACAGTGCTTCCAGAGTGCGACTTCCTGCCTTTCTCGTAGTATTCTGTTCAGCTCACTTCGTAGGGAAAACGGACAGGCCTTTCCTGAAGGCAGCCTCTTGAAATAGATGTGCATGGAAAACTCTAGGTGCAGCCGTGTCCTTCCCGAATCGTCAGTGTAGCAACGATAGGATGGGAGACCATCGTAGGTACACGAGGCCAATCCACAGCGAGGTGTATCTGGCCCAATTCGCGCGCACGGTTGTATAATGTGCGGACATGATAGTGTCTCGTTGGGTCTGTGTTTCGCCAGTATCCTGACCTGATTGAGGGTTATCGAGTACTGGCGGCATATCGGCAGTGGATATTCATGGCCGAGGCAGAGTCGCTCAGCATCGTTGTTCTCTAGACGCATGATTTCCGAAAAGTGCATCTTTTTATGCGGCCGCTTACACCCGAAACAATAGAGCGATGGCATTTCATCAAATAGCCTCTGAGCGAACAAGTCACCACGACGTTGGAGGCAAGAAGAGCACAACGGCCCAGGGTAGACTGTTGTCTGTCCTTGGAAAAAAGCAGCAGGCGGTGTCCAGACGCCGGCCGTATGGTTGAACCTCTCAAGTGCGTCTTCTGGTAAGAGGTGGTACATCTTAAATGTGTCAGTGCTGAACAACCACATGAAATCCCTAGAAACGTGTCGAAGTTTTAACAAGGAGTCTAAATCGAGGGCTGCCAGAATGCGTATAAGGAGGCTGTCTGGGAGTCGCAAGAGCCGGCTCCCCAAGCGGTTTCGGCGCACTGTCCTGACTAGGTAATCGAACTTCTTGTTTTCTTCGCGCCAAAGCTAAGATAAAATGTTAGCTGGTTTCCAGTGCATCTAATATGAAGGACGGGTAGAGAATCACCGCTTCGTATGAGGGCAGCCCGCCTGCCACAGCCATGGACGAAACATTGCTAGACGTGCTGGCTGCGTTTGTAGTTGCATTTTGTCGGTGATGCCGAGGCAAGATCCTTTGGATCTTGGTTAAAATATCGAGTCGGACCATGATGCCAAAATCAACAAGGAAGGGAATTGCGATGTTCTAGGAAGATGGGTAGCTAGGAGTTGCGCTGCCATGGAAATGCCCTTGGCCTTTTATATTGTTAGTGGTAAGAGTCTTGGTCTAGAAAAAGGCTTAATAGATGAAACGTGTCGCATGACTATAAAATTTATTAATACAGTAAAAATAGAGTCGAAAATACGCAGTGTTGTCTATAGTTTGGTAGAAGGCACTACGGAATCTTATAGCTAAGATAGCCGAGATAGCTAAGACATTGAAGATAGGAAAAAGGTTTAGAATAGATTGGATAAGTAAGACAATGTATGTTTAAAGATGAATAAAATACTACGGATAGTAAAGATTTTAAAGACAGATAAAATATAAAGTAAAAAGTTTACTTCTAGAAGAAGTGTATTCAAGATCTAAAGCGAATAAATGATTGTGTTAATATGTGGTATGCGGGATGAGACGAATGGCAGTGGCTTGGGTATTGTAAAGAGAGTTCTATAAGTAGTACTGAAATGAGTTCTAATAAAGCAAGGATGTTTCCAGCCAGGAATTAGTAAAGTAGTGCATGTTAGTACATATCCAACCATCCCTACAAAGCCATCAAGGCAGAAAACCCAATATACTGAATGGTCATTTATTCCCCGCCCTTTTCCTGGTCGTTCTCCCGTTGATGGATCCCTTCTCTTTTCTCTTACCAGCTTCCTTCTCTTTCCCTTTTTGTTCCGCCTCGGCCGATCCCGCGGCTTTCTTCTCCTTGGCCTCGACCACTCGTGCGCTGCGGCGCAGTTCAGCGCTCCCAGTCCCGTTCACCAGCCGCGGCGGCGCTTCTCTTCTTCTCCTCTTCACTGCCGGCCCAGTCTCCTCCTCCTTCTCCTCCCCGGCTCCGCGCTTCCGCTTGCCATTCGTGCTGCTCGGCTTCTCCTCTCCTACCACCGCCGGCTCAGCCGCCACCGCATCCTCGACGACCTCCGCCGGCGCCGGCGCCGTGCTCATCGCCTGGAACTGCGCCCGCGCCCACTTCGCCCTGCGCCGCGCCCTTTCCAGCAGCCTCCTCGTCTCCCGGTACTGTGCTGTGCCGTTGATGAACTCGCGGACCGCCATTGTCTTCGCCACGAGGCCGCTCTTGGCCTTGCCGAGGCTCAGGGCCGCCGCGAAGGGAGAGCAGCGCTCGTCCACCTCCCAGGTCGACGACTCGCGGTCCAGCTTGCACCACAGGCGCTCGTGCTCCTTCTCCTGCCGGGCCGCGAGGTTGGCGTAGTGGTCCTGCCAGTAGTAGAGCGAGCAGAGGTACTCGGCCCAGGTGGTGCGCGCGTCCTGCTCGCGTGGGTGTTCGCGCAGGCAAATGGACGGCGTCGCGAGGCAGCCGTGGTCGGCCAGCCGAGCACGCACGGCGGACGAGTAGGCCGCAAAGTCCTGACCGAAATCACCCTCGATGTGGATCTTCCTTCGGCCCATCTTCCACAGTCGCTTTTCCCGAGCCAGCCATTCAGGGTCGTCAGGGCCTCCCTCATATTCTCGCTCGAAGCGGAGCTTCTTGAATCTCCAGGCCACCCTCTCGTTGAATCCCTCTTCCGAGGCGTGCTTGCCACGATTGTCCCACTGCCATTTATGTCGAAATTCCGCCCAGTGCTGCAATTGACCGGAATAGAGCGGCGGCAGGTTACCTTTACCAAAGGGACCGGTGTTACTCTCCACCCACATGCCGATCTGGCGATTCCGCTCGTCCTGTGGTGCCGCTCCTGCCAAATCGTCCGGCGACATGGCAGGCAGCCCGTGTGTGTCTAGAAGCTCGTTGAAGCACAGCTCCTCGTACGGCATGTTGGTCATATGCGCAGGACTCCTGGTCATCGACCGTGAGTATCCTTCTATGAGCGCCGCTTCAAAGATGCGGTTTCTGTCTTCAGGCGCACCAGGCACCTCTTTCAATCGCTTCGTTAGGTCGTCGGGGTCAATAGGTTCGGCGATCGCTTTAGCCAGCGCAGAGCTTCGGTGGCAGGAATTAGCACAGGGGACAGGCGACTTTGGGCGCAGACACATTGAGAATGCCCGTGTTGGTGCAAGTGATACTTACCGCATGTTTAGAGTGAACTCTTCCCGCTCACGCACAGGGAGAGAGTCGCCAAGGCGCTGTACTCGGGAAATGTCAATCTCTCCATCCTCTCGACGTCGACAGCTCCTAAGAAAATTGACCAGTCGCGGCTCTTCCCATTTGAGAACATTCTCTGCCGTCAATTTGTCGACGTCTTCATCCATTGCTATGCATGAGCCTGGGGCGCGGTAGAAAGCTGAGATTCTTGTTGTTTGTTCGCGCCGCGCGCAACAGCCCTTCTCCTCTTGCGCATTTATTAGCCGCCGACCTCGAGTTGCACAATAAAGTGCTGACTCATGCATGCATGGCTTTTTTGTTGCTTCTTTGTGCATCCAAACAGTCCTTTGACGTTCAAGAGCAGAGCATTTTCTTAGTTTGATATTGTGCCGAAATCCACCTCTAAATTCCCTTCCTTTCCTTTCCCCTCCTTTGTATTCCAAAATTCTAGTAGACAAATGTTTGTGTTTCACAGACAAACTTCTTAGACGAACTGGTTACAATTAGTGGCGCTGGCCTCTTCACCTTTGACACAAGCCTCCGCATCTTCAAGACAAGTCTCCTCATCTGCAAAATAGACCTCCTCATCTTGAGCCCAGGCATCCTCCTCTTCAGCCCGGGCATCCTCCTCTTCAGCCAGGGCATCCGCCTCTTCAAGCTGCCGATAGAGCTCCCGCTCAACGCTTTCATCTGTCCGCAGCCTCTTCACAACGGGGTGAGAATACTCTGCATCTGCTCTTTCCTCTCTCTTCCTCTTTGAGCGGGTGTGCCTTTCGCTGCCTGGTTCCTGGGCTGGTCTTGAATCCAAGTCGGCCATCCCGACTCGCCCCAGGTAAACACCTTCTTGATTTTCGCACTCTACAACAGTGCCGTCTTCGCTAGGTGATTCCGATTCGAGTGGTGTCGAAATCTCTGCTCGCTCCAGCTCCAGGCTGTCTTGGCTCCCACTCTCGGAAGTGATGTCATCCTCGGTGGTCAATTCCAGGTTCCCTATAGGCCACACCTGTGTGCGCTCCATAGTCGCACAAATTTTACCTGTAGCGTCCCAAAGTTGCTGGCAACTGGGGCCTGGTGATTCAGATCTCAAGACCCGGCCTCGCATCATTGTCTTACCGGTCGATGGAAGAAGGCGAGACATGAAGCCATTACCTTCACGGTCCCGAAAAAATGTCAAGTCAGGTTCTTCGGTCGCTTTTGGTGTCGTGACGATCGGGATGCCTTCACCCTCTGCGGCGTCATTGTCACTCCACGGGAGCGGCGGGCTGTCGACTTTAAACCCGTCTTCCGCCATCGCGAGACATTCCGACGCCGATAATCGCTCGTGCGGGTCGGTTTTCAACATGGTTTCCAGCACAAATGAAAGCAGACTATTCGGTTCCGTGCTTGTGTTGTTCTGGCGAGCGAATTCAATCACTCTTTCGGAGAAGCTCTTGTCTGGAGGTGGCAGTCCGCGACACTCTAGTTGGACTAATAGGATCCCTAGGGACCAAAGATCAGCTTTCAAGTCATCATCGTTGCCAGAATCGCCATCATCGATAGCCGAGGTATGATAGGGAGCCGTGCCGAGCTTTCTTTCTTGTCGATGATTCACGGCTTTGGCGAGGCCGAACCCGCAAAGTTTAACTTGTATGCTGTCCGGTCCCAAGGCATGTACAAGTACATTGGCAGGTTTTATATCGCAATGCGCGAAACAACGGCCGTTTGCTTTTGCATCCAAGTATTTCAGCGCCGCGAGAAGTTGGCAAGCAACTTGCTTGTTCAGGTGTGTGGTGCTGTTTGGAATGCAATCCTGCAAAGTCCCGTACGGCGAGTACTCGAAATGTAATTGGGGGTGTGGTTCGGGTTCTGTCTTCAGAAGTCGTACGATGTTTGGCTAGACAACCTGTTAATACCTTCCTCCCGCCCTTCCTCCTCTCCCCCACTTGCCATGACTTGCACTTACATGATTGAGACCGTTGAGCACATGAGCTTCGTTCTTCCAGGCTTCCAGGTCATTATTTCCATCCATGGTTTCTTTGGGTCTTTTAATGGCGAATTCACTTCTCGTAGTGACATTCCAAACGTAGTCAACCACGCTTGTTGCACCACTGCTCAATCTTTTCTGCCAAAACCCGTTCGCGGTCGGTAATAGCCCTTCTCTTGCCGACATCAAAACTCGGTGCGTGGGAAGTGCCAGAGCCGTAGCGGGCTTCGTTTTGAGTGACAAGCCCTCCACGGCAACCACTTCGGATTGCCCCTGCATGAACCGAGCAACGTTGTCCTGGTATTCCTTTGATGTCTTGTTGTGGTTTGGAACAACCAAGCGAAACTTGAGCTTTTTTGCCACGATGATAACGGGCCGCGTATCGCCCATCATGCTTGGTCCACAGGCGCTCCAAGTCATGCCTATGCCGCCACAGCTGGCCTCTGTGACCGGCCTTTCTTCATCCGCATTGTTGTGGCAGTAGACAACTCGCGTGCCATTGGTAGATGACAAGTCCTCGACCATCAGCTCATGCTCTTTGTCGAATACCAATGCAAACTGACGAGCCGATACGGTTCTCCCGTATTTGACCACGAGATCTGCAGCATTGCTGTCCGAACCGATCACGAACCCGCCTTTCCTTGTTGGGGGTTCACTAAAGGTAACCTTGAAGCACGGCTTGCATGCTTGTCCGGTTTTCTGATCCTCGTCTTCCCTCGTGGTTATGTCATCGTTCGTCGCGTCTAGCGTCTGGGTGACTGCCACTGCGGTTGTCGAAGTTTTCAACAATGTTGACGGATTGTTCCTGGCCTGTATTGCATCGAGGAGAATCAGGCTGTCTTCTTCCGACTCTCCGTAGAGGTAGGCGACGACGTCCGGGTCGTATAGTTCCTTTTCGAACATTGAAAGTGATTTTCGGTAGCAGTTTTGTATAAATATTAGAGTGGTTTGTGTTTGTTGATTGCTCTTCAAAGGGGGTGGCAGAGCTTATATACACGACGGAACTTCAACCTGATCAGGTTTCATTTTGCCACGGAGGAGGTAGTGGCATGTAGCGAGCAAATACTGCAGCCTGATGCTTCATCTTGGCTGCATTCTCGCTCATTTCCAGCTGACACACAAGGCGCCGATGGCAGTAAAGAGAGGTTCCACGAAGAGCTGTGTGGGCGCATAGCGGCGGTGCAAGAGTCTCGGCGGTTGGGATTTCCACTCGCACGAAATGGTTGATTCGCTGTCATCTCCCTAACTTCGATTGCAAAGAGCCTGTGGCACTCAATGAGGACCTGACACAAATCCATGGTTGTGCTTGAAGGACGGCGTCGAGGTCGTACCAGTGCGTCTCATCCGTTGTTCCATGGTGGTGGCCTCGAAAGTGGCTGCATCCGCCATTGAGGTAGACATTGGTGTAATCGCAACATGATGCTTTTGTCGGATTATTTTCTTTGTCCGTTGATCAAAAAGTGTAGGACAAAGGGGTCGTCAAGGATAGTTGCACAAGCGAGCATGTAAGGACGAGGCAGGGACAAGTTGAGCAACAGCATTGACTTATTAAAATGTATTACTAGGTCACGTGCGTTACACTACAAGCCCTGCCGAAGGTAGGATATCACCTAAGGGAACCTAAGTCGGTTATACTAAAGGTAGTGTCCCTTAGCTAAGGAAGCCCTACGTTTTTTTATAATATATAAAGTATAATTTAATATAGTAATATTATAGTTATAGTAATATTACTTATATAGTTATTAGTTATAAATATAAATCTATTTAAAACTAGTTAGTGATTAATTAAAGATTTATTTATAATTAATTCTTTTTATTTTTATAATAATAACTATAAAATACTATTTTATAAAAACTCTATTAAGTATTATATATATTATAATTCTAGTATTTATTAAATAAATATATTAAATTATAGTATATATAGTGTATTAAAGAAGGTTTCTAGTTCTATATACTATAGAGAAGTTAAATATAAAGTAGTTATATTACTATTAAGACTAGAGAGGAATAAATAACTATATAATACCCTAGTAGAAATTTAGAAGGGTAGTCTATTCTTTACTTTTTTTTTCTTTTAATTAAATTAAATCTATTGTAAATTTTTTAAAGTATTTATATTATTATAAGCTTTTATTTATTAAATACACTTTTATACCTATAGAGGTAGTATATTCTCTATTATAATCCTTATAAGTATTAAATCACCTATATTAATAATATACTCTTTAAAAGTAAACTAATATTAAATAAAACTATTAATTCCTATTAAGCCTAAAATACTATTAAATTTATAAGTATATAAACACACTTACTAGGATATTAAAATATTATATAAAAGAGATATAGATAAGTAGACACTAGGTCTTATCTAGTACCCTAGTTATAACTAGTAAGAGTAGTGCTTTTTTATTAAGACAGTTATATACTACTATAATTATTCTACTCTAATATAATATAAGTTTTAATAAATAGTTATAATTAAGTTAGTTTTTTTATATATATTCTTTAGTTTAGTATAAATATTATAGTTTTATAAAGTACTAATAGGCTTATAACCTAATAATATAAACAATAAGTTAGAAGAATATATATAGATAAAAGAAAGAGAATTATTTAATTAAATCACTATAACTACTAGATACAGTGGCTATATATAACACTAGAAGAATATAAGTCTATTCTAGATGCCTAGAATACTCTAGTTAATAACACTATGTTCCTGTAGGTACGAGTGTTATAATGAATGTACGTGATTCGTGATCACTGCCTGACTCGTTTAAACATTTGCTCACTAGTGGCGCTGCTCTATTAGCTTGTGAATTGAGTAGCCCAGATGAGCTGTAGCCGGATGAATCGGCCAGTCTGATAGGCTGGAGTATTATATCTAAAAAAGTATAAAGCCAGTCCTGCTCGAGCCAACACCTGGCGCGCACTCTTGCATATGCTGCACAGCACCTCTTGGGGTTTCTTTAAAACTATACGACTTGCATTAGTATCTGTACGCGGTCAATGCGACAGCGATATCACGGGCCTACATTGCCTAGCTACACATGTTATCCCCTCAACATACCCCCCTATATGCTGGTAGACACGTGTTAGTCTGAGAAGCAAGGAAGACGCATCCGACCATGAAAGAAAAGCATAAAGACGGGCCACACAGCCGCAGATAAGAAGGTGAACCTGAGTGCTACAGCAAAAGCCTCGATGGCTTTTAGGGCTCCGTCAGTTGATTGAATAATTTTCTATATTATGATCAGAAATATACACACCTTGCTGTTGATGTACCGGGTCTAACTCGGCAATGGCGTGCACCGACTTACGAACGAGCCGGATAACCTCGGCCTTTTCAGGCCCGGTGATGTACGTATCTAAGGCAGGAACCAGGGCGTTTTGATATATGAGACTGCTGATGGCTACGCCCAGCAGAGACCCCAGGTTGCGCCACAGGCCCAGCGTCGTGCTGGCCACAGCAAGGTCCTCCCTGGAGCTGGATGCGAGAATAGAGATCATGAGCGTCGGGTACGAGAAGCCCTGGCCGAGGCTGGAGAGGGCGATGCCGACCATGGCGACGAAGCTCGGGGTGCCGGCATCCATGACCGTAGCAGTGACGCCGCCGGCCAAGAGGCAGACTCCGCCTAACAGGATGATTGGCTTGGGGTTCTGAGTCCATGTCAGGATGAAGCCCGCAGCGACGCTGGAAACTGTCAGGGCCAGCGTCGACGACACTAGCTTGAGCCCGGACTCGGCCGGTGTGGCTAACTTGACGGCCTGGAAGTAGAGCGGCGTGTTGAACAGCATGGTGTTGATGGAAAGCGACGCGAAGACGTTACCCAGGATGATGCTGGCGCGCGGGTCTTGGGTCAGCACCGCCATGGGCATGACGGCGCGGGGGACCGTCCGTTCGTAAGGAACAAAAATGGCCGTCATCATGACGAAGGCCAGCAGAGACGCAATCACCAGCGGGTGCGACCAGCCGACAACGTTGCCGCCGAGATTGAGGCCGACGACGAGGGCAGTCAACCCTAAAACCAGCATCACAGACCCAACCAGGTCAATCTTGACCAAGAGCTGCAAAACCGACATCTTGGACTTGCCGGACAACAACGACGACGACGACGACGACGACGACGACGACCATGGCAGTAGCGAGGGTCCATCGTCCAAAACACCCAGGTTGGCTGGTGTAACAATTGCGGTGAGAAGGAGAAACAAAACGAGGATCGGAAGCTGGACGTAAAAGGCGCCTCGCCAGCCGACTGTGTCACAGAGATAGCCGCCAAAGACCAGACCGAAACACCCGCCCACGCCCAGGCACAGGTTAATGTACGACTGGTAGATGCCGCGGTAGCGCAGGCGGACCATGTCACTGGAGATGATCATGCCCATGGACGAGACGCCGCCCGCGCCCAGTCCGCAAAACGCGCGGGCGGCGATGAGGCTGCCGATGGATGGCGCGGCGCCGCACCAGGCCGTCGACACCAGGAAGATGCCAATGCTCAAGAGGTACATAGGCTTCCGGCCTACCACGTCAGAGATGCGGCCGAAGCATGGCACAAAGGCCGTCCACGTCAGCAGGAACGACGTCGACAGCCACGACGCCGAGTCGGCCGCACGAAAGTGCGACGTGATGGCCGGGTGCGACGACGCCATGAGCGTCGAGTCAAACGACGAGATGACGCAGCCCAGCAGAATGCTGGTGAAGGTCAGGTAAAAAGTTCGCGGAGAGGTGTTGATAAAGCGCGAGGCGACGCATGTCGGAAATGTGTCGGGTTGTTGCTGCTGCTGCTGCTGATGTTGTGGCTGCAGGAGGGACGTGGATTCGGTCGGGATCGATTGGTCCTTTGATGCAGTCATTTTGGTCGGCGGGTGATTGATTATACTCCCCAGCAAAAACACGAATTGGGCGGAATTGATGAGAAATAAAATCCTAATTGTTACAGGGAATGGCTAATACTCCAAGATAAAAGCCAAGAATTAGTGCTGAGGATTAATAAGGATCAATTGCTGATGTCATGTACCCGTCCCCGCCTGTGCCCTGTGCAACCACTGGGCCAACGTGGCCTCCAACAAGGAGACGCTTGTCCTCTCACTCATTGTTTTCTCATCTGCGAGGAAACATAGCTCAAAGAGAAAGAGACAGAGAGAGACAATAGGCTCGAGCACCCGTAGTGTCTAGCTCCTTTTCGCCTCCCGTCGTCCAATCCCAAGCACCGTTTAACCTGGTCACCAAGACCATGTATCGGGACCGATAATGTCTCAGAGGTTGGCAATGTATTGGTCAGCCACTATGGGAAAAGATAGCTGAAATCCCCGCCGTGCTGAGTGCTCGAGACATGCCTGCGTACTAACAGAATGGATACGACGAGGCGATGGCAATCTGATCTGATTGCTTCAGCCGGTATAAGCCGCGTACTAAAATCAAGCGAGCTCCGCGTACTGAGATTTGTATGTACAAGTATAAGTATGTGTACATGTATTTGCATCCATGTATCCACGCAAGGCTATCTCTATATATGCGTGTTTATGAACGTGTAAAGTAGACTCATTTTATATCAATTGTTAATATTGCTACTTACTCAACACAAGCCAGCATGACCAGCGAAACCAGAGACTTCCCCGGCCTGCCGCCGTTCCCCAAAGACGTGGCGACCGCGCCGTTGCTGGCACTCTCCCTGAAAATGCTGCTGGCCAAGGACGCTGACGAAGTTGGCCGGCTGATGGAGGCGGCGCAGGATCTCGGTTTCTTCTACCTGGACCTTCGAGACGCCGGGCCGACCTCTGCCATTCTGGACCAGGTTGACGGCCTGTTCAAGATCTCCAAGGAGTTCTTCGCTCTTGCGCTTGAGGAAAAGAAAAAGTACGACTTTAGCGCGGACAATTCGTATTTCGGATACAAGGAGCAGGGCGCCGTCGTCGTGGACAAGACAGGCACCCGCGACCGCAACGAGTCGTACAATGTAAGGCCTCTCTCCATGACCTTTATTCTTTTCTTCTCTTCTTCAAGTTCTTCTTTCTTTTTTCGTTTCTCTTCCACCCCTTTTTAACCTAGACTATGATGTAGGTCCCTAAAATCGACATGCTGGGCTTGATCGACCCTCTGCCTCGACCGGAGCCCTTTGAACGCGACAGCGAGGTGTTTGCTTCGTTCATGAAGACGGCGCACTCCATCGTGAAGCTGCTGCTCGACTTGTTCAGCGACCGTCTGGGCTTGCCGACAGGGACTCTGGCGGCGCTGCACCAGATCGACGCAATGAGCGGCGACGCCGTGCGGCTGATCAAGGCGCTGCCGCAGGCGGCCGAGGATCGCGCGCAGGGAAGAATCACGCTGCCTGAGCACACCGACTACGGCAGCATCACGTTTGTCTTCAACCAGCTGGGCGGCCTGCAGGTCCTGCCTCCGGGCAAGGACGCCACTTACCTATACGTTGAGCCGCTGCCAGGCCACATGATTGTCAATGTCGGCGACGCCCTGGTCAAATTCACAAATGGCCTATTCCGTTCCAATATTCACCGCATCGTCGCGCCGCCCGGCGCCCAAGGCGATTTCACGCGCTACAGCGTCGTCTACTTTTCTCGCCCCAACGACGACGTTCTGCTGCAGAGGCTTGAGGGCTCCGACAGGATCCCTCCCCTGCCAAAGGACATTGTCGAGGAGGTCATCACCAGCAAGGACTGGATCCTGCGCCGCGCCATGGGCAGGCGGGCTACGCAGGCAGTCGTTGACCTGGACAAGTGCGCTGGCACGGAGAACCAGAGCCGTCGGATCCATGCGTGAGACTGTAGATAGGCAGAGGCAGAGCAAAGTCTTTGTAATGTACTGATTCCTATGCAAGCTTTTTTGTATCGTCGTATCTACCACAGTCTAGCCTCTATAGTAAACACCAGCACCAGTAAAGCGAGTATATGAGCCCCACGAGCTTGCAGGCATTTGTGACGGCGACCCTTAGTCGTTCATAATACATGCGATGCCGAACTCCAACCAACGACGAAGGTTCGTTGAGGTGAGGAAAGCTTCCTTTTGGGACCGGCAAAGATAAGAAGCGACACAAGGGCTCCCAGCCATGGCTGGCATGCCACTCAAGCAAGTTGTCTGCGGGCACAAGGCTCCTGACTCGGGCAATGTGCTCGTCAAACGACCTCTTCAGGGCGCCGTCGGCCTCTCGCTTGTACGCGGGCGCTCCCTTGGCAAGGACGGACGTGGTGTAGCTGAGAAGTGTAAAGTAGCGGCGGGTGAAGCCATCAAAGTAGCCAATGGCCTCCCAGGACCGCCAGGACAGGATAGTCAGGATAGACTTGCGCATGGAAACAAGCCATTCTTCACGGTCTCGGATGGTCAGCACCACTCTAGCATCGGGGTACGCAGCGAGCATCTCTTCTGCGAACAGGCAGCACGGCTCGTCGGATATTGCCTAAAAAACGCGAGGTCAGCAGCTGTGGTTGGTGGTAGTGATGATGGCACTAAAAACCCGAGAGCGCGCACATCGTAATCCCACAAGATCTTGTCCAGTTCTTGGCGACCAAATGGTTTACCGATGCCCTCGTACTTTGCTCGAAGGCCCTCCAGCCACATGGCAATGTGTCCGTTGGTGTCGTTTGCGAGCATCTCGTCAAAGTGGTAGGACCTGATGCCCAGGACCTTGAGAGCGGCGCATGTTGCTAGAGGCTTCATCAGTTTGGGCTCCTCGAAAATTGATTTTTTTTTTTTTTTTGTGTCGTGTGATTCATACATGTTGTTCCCGTTCGTGGCAACGACAGGAACAGAACTCTCATCGGCTTTGGCCGAGGCAGGACAGGCTGTATCTTGTCGTAGAAATGCATTTTCTTGCGTAGCTTGAGCTCTGAGTTTAGTCTTCGAGTCTGTCCTTTCCAATCTTGACTGACTGCTAGGGTTTAAGCGTTACTAAGCTCTCGACAACAGTAACTCAACCCTTTCCTTTGTGCATCGGCTCAACTCAGCGTCGCGGTGTTGCGCACTGACAGGCCGAAAAAGCCCGTCCTGAGCCATTTGCGCGCATCTCATATCTCATATCTCATATCATGTAGCCACGTACAAGGGTCTCCTAGTCACGGCCTATGCGGGAGGTGCAGGAGGTGTAGGAAAATGTGCTGGAGCGGTATGCATGTCTCGGCTGGGCATACAGCTCATCTGTACGGATTACCTCAAGCATGGTTCGGCTTACCCTAAACCAGGACGACCCTAATAAAGGCGGTGAAGAGCACCTATACATAGCTTATACATATAATACAGAAAACTTTAAGTATATTTAGCATATACTCGGCTGGGGGTTGCACGCAGAGACCTCACGCACTCCGTTCCATGATACTCCATCACATTCATTGCATCTCTTCCTATCACATCACGCAGATCGCCCTCTCAAACGAGAACCCAATTTCAATGCAATAACGCTCGGTCCAAATCCACTTTGATTGAGAATACAAATCCACTTGGAGGCCGCCTCTGAACCCACCCCGTTGAGACAGGCTGCATCTGCATCCCTGGCTGCATTTCAGCTCGAGTGTGGCAATCTTCCCCCACCACCATTCTGCGCTGAGTTGTACAAAGACTCGGACAGGCTGACAAGGACCTCGGCAAATATGGATAAATGCATTCGCTTAAACAATAGGTAGTTTGGTATTCCCACGAAGCCACTCACCATAACTATCCTCCAGCCAGCCTGCGTGTTTTATGCAAAATGACCCCAGAAGAAGACGCAATCCGAAAGGCGTTCCCCTCACTCGACCAAAATCAAGTCTTGTTTGACAATGCGGGAGGCAGCCAGGTCTTGGGTACGGTAACGGCATCGATCAGCAGCTACCTGGACAAGCACAATGTACAGCTAGATGCCTCATACTCTCTCAGCCGCGCGGCTACGGCCATGTTTGACGATGCCCACGCCGTGTGCGCTCGCTACCTGAATGCTGAGGTGGACGAGATCGTCCTTGGCGCCTCGACGACGCAGCTCCTGCGCAATCTGTCGACCGCCCTGAAGTTGACAGCAGGCGACGAGATTGTCGTGTCGGCCATCGACCACGAGGCCAACATTGCCCCCTGGGTTGACTTGGCTGAACAGCGCGGCCTTGTCCTCAAGTGGTGGCGGCCCGACTATTCCACGAACCCCAAGTTGACGGCTGGCGACTTGCATTCGCTCCTGACCCCAAACACGAAGCTCGTTACCTGTACCCACGCCAGCAACATCCTGGGCACCATCAACGATGTCAAGTCCATCGCCCGGATGGCCCATTCAGTAGGCGCCCTCGTTTGCGTCGACGGCGTGGGATACGCCGCCCATCGGCCCATCGACGTCAAGGACCTGGGCGTCGACTTTTACTGCCTCTCCTGGTACAAAGTGTACGGCCCGCATATTTCCATGCTGTACGCCCGACAGTCTGCCCAGCACCGTATCCGGTCGCTGGGCCATTACTTTAACTCGCCCGTCGGCATTACCGGCAAGATTGGCCTCGCGGGTGCCAGCTACGAGCTCGTGCAGTCTCTACCTCGCGTGGTAGAGTACCTCGGGACGCACGACTCGCCAAGGTGGGAAGCCACCATTGCGCACGAGGAGCACCTGCAGGGCATCTTATTGGGGTATCTGTGCTCGAGGCGGGATGTGACCATCTACGGCGAGAGGAAGAGCGATGCCGCCCTGAGGGTGTCTACTGTTAGCTTCACAGTCAAGGGATGGAACTGTAGCGAACTGGCTCAGGCCATAGAGAGGCAATCCAACTACGCAGTGCGCGCCGGCCACAACTACGCGGAGAGGCTTGTACGCGACCTGCTTGGTCGGGGCCAGGATGGGGTGCTCCGCGTGAGCATTCTGCACTACAACACTGGTAAGACTTGTGGCTTTCATCGCCCCTCTGGTTAAAGTGTTTGATTACTGACGATGGAATCTCATGTAGAGGAGGAAGTGACAGGTCTTGTTCAAGTTTTAGACAGGGCGCTGGCGAGTAAAGCACAAGCGAAACTCTAAAGACAAGTATAGAGAATATAGAATACATTTCCTTTTGCTTTTACGATCTTTTAATGCGTTTCATTTTCTTCCGGAATTTTTCATAGTCTTTAAAAATGCAATCTACTTCTGTGCGTACTGTGCAGTTGAACTATCACGACCGTGAGCCTATGGCTGCAATCGGCAACAATGGCTTAAGTGGTCATTTCCACTCCCAAACATAATCTGCACACCATAACTGTTAGATATGACCTTTAATAAAATGGTTCTCTTCCATTTGATACCCTTCAATTGATGCTACCGGGGTGGTGGCCCATTCCCTGGTTTGGCGTTTTCCCTCCTTGTCTCACTAATAGCGATATATGAAGTTTTATATGTAAATCTGTTATTAAAAGTCAAAAACTTGAGCTATTGCCGAATTATACACCCGTTCCTGTTCATGCATTGTTCGAAGTCCAAATTTAGTCAGCCTTGACACATTCCCTTTGAGAGTACATCAGGTGGCTGACGCATAAAGGAGAGGTGTTGCATATATTAACTCGCTGCACTTACGGATTAGCTACAATTGATATGATAATGTGGGGATTCAAACTACACGGGTGTGGGAATTGTATCAATTCGATTGCCATAGTGTGTTGTGAACAACGCTTTTGTCCCTTTGCAGACTCCAGGCATCTTGGACAATTCTCCATTCTCAGTCACCATGGCACCCAGCGCATTTTGTGCGGACAATAACATTTCGCAGACGGCCGACTGTACGCAGATTCCTATTGTCGACTTGCAGTCCATCGACAGCACCGATGCCGAGACTCGCCGCAGGTTAGCCGACGAGGTTTACAATGCCTGCACACAGGCCGGGTTCTTCTACATCAAGGTACGAGACCAGAGTTCTCTGGCGCGGATAAGTTTCGCTATAACAGTACAAATGATAAATCTAGGTGACTGAAACATGATGTAGAACCACGGAGTCCCTGAGAAGTTGATTACGGCCGTTCATCGTGCTGCCGAGGGCTTCTTCAGCCTCCCCAACGAGAAGAAGATGAAGTATTATATTGGAAAATCACAGGTATGCGTGTACCCAAACTGTCTATTTTCGTCCCCAAAGTATGATCACCAACTCCCTCTGCTTCACGTAAGAAATTCCGAGGGTATACTCCGATTGGGGGAGAAAAGTCCACTGGCGTCGAGGGCGACGGCGCCGCCTCCGACGACGAGCCCGCCGCCCAGGGATCACTCTCTGAAGCCTACGACATTGGTTACGAGACCAAGATGGATTTCCAAAAGTCGACCGAGGACGAGCTTCCCAACGACGTCTACAACCTCTACGGCGGCAACCAGTGGCCGCGCAACGACGCGCTGCCGGGCTTCGCCGCCACATACCTTGAGTACTGCGGCACCGTGCTGGAGCTGTGCCGCAAGATGATGCGCGTCTTTGCCCTGGCTCTCAATGTGCCCGAGGACTACTTCGACTCCAACATGCGCCATCCGGGCGTCACCTCCAGGATGATCCATTACCCGGCGCAGCCAGCCAACCAAAAGATCCGAGAGGGCCTCGGGGCCCATACCGTACGTTGCGCTTACCCTCCCAATTGGACAGCACAACGACCAAGTAAAAGTTTTCTGACCAGATAGGACTACGAGTGCTTCACGATCCTGTCCCAGGGAAACGTGGCCGGGCTCGAGGTCCTCAACAGCAGCGGCGAGTGGATGCCGGCGCCGCCCATCGACGGCACCTTTGTGGTCAACGTCGCCGACTGCCTTTCTATTTGGTTCATAACACACCTTCCCCCCCCCCCTGCATGGTGGTTCTGGAAGCTTGCTAACCTCACCCAGGTCAAACAGAAAGTTCAGGTCCACCATCCACCGCGTGACCAACCTGACAGGCATGGAGCGATACTCGGTGCCCTTCTTCTTTGGCGTCGACTACGACACCACCGTGTCCGTCCTCACGCAGCACGCCTCGGCCGACGCTCCGCCATGCAAGCAGCCCTTTGTGGCAGGAGAGGTGAGATGTGGCCCTCTCCTCCCAAAGGAAACTCCCTCAACCAGCTTTCCCTCCCATATACTTGTCTTTGCAGAAGCTGACTTGAGACAAAGTGGATCCGTGGCAAGCTGTCCAAGGCGTACGTGGGCTTCAATGGCCAGGGAGAGGCAGAGACGGAGACAAAGGCAGAAGCAAAAGCAGAGGGAAAGACTGGCTGAAGAGGCTAGGCTGACGACTTGAGCATGCATGTCGGGATGCTCCACTTCATGTCGTATTCCCAAACTCCAATAGGTAACTATTTTCGGTGTACGTATGCCGTGTCAATTTTCCAACAAAAGTTGTCTCATTGGTCATGTCTGTGGGTTGTTGTATAAACAAAACTCTTTGTCGGACCATCGGCGACGGATGTCGCTGCTGCGGTAGATGGAGGGTCACGTCGATGCAAACGCAGATACGATGGCAAAAAGAAAACAGAACAGTGGCTAGCTGAAAATCCCGTTGCATATTGCATATCCCTGTCATTGTCAGAGCTTTGCCTGTTGTTAGGTCCTTGCCGTAGTCTGGCTTGAGTGGAGTGAGGGCATACATACTGCGACGAGACCAGGGATGACCAAGGACCATGGGTCCAGATATATGAATCCATTGTACTATGCCATGCCAGTGCCGTAACAGGCCCTGTATCTGCGTACTTGTATACATGTGCATGTGCATGTGCATGTGCATATGCGGCTGCGTACGTTTGTGATTCGTTTTCAGCCTATGCGAGTTAGTTATTCTCAATACACTGCGGGACCGCGATGTAGACGCACTGACCTACAGTACCATGAGCAACATCTTTGAAATAGGAAGCAAAGCAAATGGGTATGCTCATGAAGGAGGCCTCCAATCCCTCCAATCCACACTTGTGAGCAAATGTGCTGTTTCTTTGCCATGCGTAATGCACCATGTATACGGAGTAGTAGATGTAGGAAAAGATCTCTCCACTACGTGCCTAGGACGTACGTATATTGTGTTTGATGGGGGACCGTGGTGTAGCGCAATCAGGGCGTATACAAATATGTCGACAGAGCTTGGTTGAAGCCCGTTTAAATTGTATTCTATTCATAATCTTCTCATAGATTCACAATGACAGTCACATCTCTGCCATCAGTACACGCCGACGATGAATGGAGCCCCCTCAAAGCTGTCATCGTCGGCCGCGCCGGCAAAGCATGTTTCCCGTACGCGCCGGCGCCCATGATTGCGGCGACGATGCCCGCCGAGCACGTTGGCAGTTTCAAGCCCCAGAACCCATTCCCCCCCGAAATCATTGCCAAGGCCGAGGAGGAGCTGGACACGTTTGCCTCGATCCTCGAACACGAGGGCGTCAAGGTGTACCGGCCAGCCGACAACATTGACTGGCTCTCCAACAAGGGATACACGGGCGCCATGCCCCGGGATGGGCTCATGAGCGTCAGCAATACCCTGATCGAAGCGTGCTTCGCCTGGCCATCACGCGCCAACGAAATCGAAGTCGGCTTCACCGACATCCTGAACCAGCTCAGCGTCGACTCGAGAGTCAAGATTGTCCGGCGACCCGAGAGCAGCTTCGCCGACACTTTGCTGGACGGCGAGACTAAAAACGCCAAATGGGCCATCAACAATAGCCGACCAGCCTTTGACGCCGCCGACTTTATGCGCTTCGGCTCTACCATCATCGGGCAGTACAGCCACGTCACGAACCAGGCAGGCGTCGACTACATCCGGCACAACTTGCCGCCGGGCTACCAGCTAGAGATGCTTGATGTGAAGGACGACAGCGCAATGCATATCGATGCTACGCTGCTGCCGCTGCGCGAGGGACTCATGGTCTACCACCCCTACAAGGTCACAAGGGAGAGCCTGAGAAGACACTCGGTGCTGGCCGACTGGGACCTGAGACCGTATCCCTATGTGCCCGAGGCTCGCTCGAGTCCTCCTCTGTACATGACGAGTCCGTGGCTTTGCCTCAACGCCCTGGTTTTGGACGGCCAGAGAGTGGTCGTCGAGGCCAGCGATGACAAAACGGCTCAGTGGTTTGAATCTCTCGGCATGACGTGCCTGCCATGTCCCTTTCAGCACGTCAACAGCATCGGCGGCTCATTCCATTGTGCCACGGTCGATCTCGTAAGACAGGGTAAAGTGCTCAACTGAGATGCAGATTTTAGAAGGAGCGCCATAAGAGCCCATACAAAATACAACTGGATACATAGCAGCTAGATATTGAGTAGCAACTATCATACAAATCTGCCTCCTTGCGCACATGTGAATTAAAAGTGCGTTTGTTATGGGCAGCCAACAGCTGGTTTTGTGTATGAGATGGCGGTAATTTGCATACATCTAGTTAAAGACGAGCATAATCTATTACCTGTTATGTTCCCGTCTATAGCCGTATGCATGTATATTGCAAGCAATGTGCGTGGCTAACGGCGGCATGAGTGAGTGCCAGTGGGGGGTATATGATCACCTCTCATCCCTATCCTGTTCCGCCTTCAGCCTATAAACACACATACACGAGCACAGTCTACAGCATTTTACAAACCAGGCATCTTCATCATCAAGCATGGGTGAGGGTGAGCTCGCACAGAGAGCCGCAACAGGTGTTACGGTCCACGACAAGACCCAGGTATACGATTCGCCCATCCTCTTCACGGGCGCCGATGGCGTCACCCGCCTCATCGACCTGCAGGGTACTGTGCTACACGATTGGAAAATGCCCGGAGTTCCTCCGAGAGTCCTCGATCCCGCGCTGAACGACGGCCAAAAAGGTCGCATATTCCTTCAGCTGTCGAGAAGCGAAGACGGCAGAGGCGGCATCTACGCCAACGGCACCGTGGGCGTTCTCGACTGGCACGGAACGATGCTATGGGAATGGGGCAAGAACGCTCCGGGCGGCGGCGCGGCGGCGGCGCGTCAGAACCACGACTGGGAGCAGCTGGCCAATGGCAACTTTCTCTTGCTGCGGACCGAGGAGCGCGTGGTCCCCGTCCTCGGCCCTGCCAAGATCGGAGACCAAGGCCTGTCGGAGGTGGACCGGGCTGGCAACGTTGTCTGGCGCTGGAGCTCTGGCGACCACGTGCACCAACTCGGCCTGTCGGATCAAGGCATGACCCTGCTGCGCAAGGCGGCGACCAACGACCCGGAGAATCCGTGGGGCTGCTTGGAGATGAACAGCGCGGAGACGCTGGGCCCGAACATCTGGCACGGACGGAACCCGGCGTTCCACCCGGACAACATCATGGTCAGCTTTCGCAAGGCCAACGTTGTCGCCATTGTTGAAAAGAACTCCGGGGACATTGTGTGGCGGCTCGGCCCTTACTTTGATGAGATGTCGGGCCAGCAGCACCAGCGTGTGTGCCGCTTCAACGTACCGCGGCCGCTCGACCAGATCTCCGGCCAGCATAACTCGCACCTGATCCCGAAACATCTGCCTGGCGGGGGCAATATCTTGCTGTTTGACTGTCAGGGCGGTGCCGGGTATCCGCCTTCATCGCTGGGCATCTACGCCGGCTCCCGGGTGCTCGAGATCGACCCCATGACAAAGCAGATCGTCTGGCAGTACACGGCTGAGAGCTCCGGGCAGCCGCCGTGGGCGTTTTTTAGCTCCTTTGTTAGCAATGCGCAGCGGCTGCCCAACGGCAACACGCTGATAACCGAGGGTATGCGCGGTCGCATCTTCCAGGTGACGCCCGTCGGCGGCATTGCCTGGGAGTACGTCAGCCCCTATACGGGTCACGGCGTGGCTGGAGAGCCAGAGGTCACCGAGCCGAGGGTCCCAGACGTGGATAGGCTGAGCCTGACGTCGTTGGTGTATCGCTCCTATGCGGTCCCTCGAGACTGGCTCCCGGAGGATTTGACGCTGCAGAATCAGCTCTAGCAGATGACGTTGTGTTTGTCGCCAATATGGAGTTGCGCGAATCACTGCTGACAAGATCGTTATCACAGTGTGTAGTTTAGATTTTGCTGAGAGTTTCACATACTATCACATATACTGATCCCACTATTCTTACAAGCGAGGTAACCCAACATATATAACTATTGTACCCTATCTTGCACCATCGCCATCTGAATATCTTATGATAAATACCTAATGTGGTGACCACTCAGGGCCGGAATGTTAGATAGGTTCTTAGTGCTCTCTAGGTCAGCGATAGCCATCTCCGGACTACTTCTGGTATGTCGGCAGGTATTGACATGACATATGCTTTTGTCGAGGATCAGGACACTGCTAAAGTAGTAGAAGTTATCACTAATAACATAAGCAATAGGTTAGAGGAATATATATAGATAAAGGAGAGAGAATTACTAAATTAAATCACTATAACTACTAGATATAGTAGCTATATATAATACTAGAAGAATATAAGTCTATTCTAAATACCTAAAATACTCTAATTAATACTCTTATTTATTTAATAGGGTATTAGATAATTAGACACTATATAGTAACTAAAGAAATAATAAATAAAGAAAAAGAAAAAAAGAGAAAAAAAGAAAAAGAATAGAAAAATAAAACTATAAAATAAAAGTTAAAAAATATAATTATTCTTTTACTTATTAATACTTTCTATAGAACTATTAATATTTTATATTAATATAAAGTATTATTCTATATAAGCCTTTAAGTATAATAAATAACTAGTTAATAATAATTACTTATAATATATTAGAGAGGATTTCTAGTCTTATATACTATAAAAAGGCTAAGTATAAAAGGGTTAGGTTACTATTAAGAAAGGGGAAGAATAAATAGCTATATAACACCCTAGTAGAGTTTTAGAAGGGTAGTCTATTCTTTACTTATATTTTATTTTAATTAAATTAAATCTATTTTAAATTTTTTAAAGTATTTATATTATTATAGGCTTCTACCTATTAAAAAGCTCTTATATTTATAGTAGTATATCCTCTATTATAATCCCTCTAACTATTAATTTACCTATATTAATAATATACTCTCTAGAAGTTAACTAATATTAAATAAAGCTACTAGTTCCTATTAAACCTAAAATACTATTAAATTTATAAGTATATAAATACACTTACTAGGATATTAAAATATAATATAAAAGAGGTATATATAGAGGGTAGGTACTAGGTCCTACCCTATACCCTAGTTATAACTATTATAAGTAGTGCTTTTTTATTAAAGTGGCTATATATTACTATAGTTATTCTACTCTAATATATTACTACTTTAAGCTTTATCTTATCTATCTATCTTACTATCTTTATCCTGTCTGTCTATTTTATCTTCTTTCTCTTCTTTCTCTTTTTTATCCTCTCTATCTTATCTATCTATTTTATCTTCTTTATTTTTATTTTCTATTTTATCTTCTTTATCTTATTATTCTAATATATCTTCTTTATTTTATTTTTCTATTTTATTCTCTTCATTTTATTCATCTATCTTATGCAGAGGCGTCCAGACTGAGTATGGTTTGTGTTCCCCAACGTACTGCACTAAATCCTCTGTTAGATCGAGCCCGCCACCGCCTGGTTCCTTATCCTGGTTTGTAAAGTTGAGAGTCGCTCTATAGGATTTCCTGGGCTGTTGAAGCGGTGTCACTTAAATAGAGGTAAACCGCAAGTAGAGCCTATCTGATCCAGTTGCAAGTGGCTGGGGAGGATGTCCGTGGTCGAGTTCATCCACAAGAGAGGTCTTGAAGTTCGTATATATCCCTGCAATGAAGTATTTCATCGCTACTCGCATCTGAGTCAGGGGCGTTCCATAGTGGTTCTTCAATTTGCAGTTGACGTACCATGCAGCGTGAAATGTGATGCAATGCAGCGTCTTCCTCCACTCCCAAATGCCCAAAATTGGTGAATCGCTTTGATGCGATATTTATCCTCTGCTATTTGCTCCAGCCATCGCGTATGATCCCAGCGTGTTGGGTCTGGAAAAGCACTCTCTGCATGATGGAGTACATACGGCGAGGCTTCGATGCGGACACCTCCTGGTATTTCGTATTGACCAATTTTGCATGAAGGATACGGCACTTCGCGTGATAAAGGCTTTGAGACCGGGGAATGTAGTCGAAGAGTTTCCATGATGACGGCGTGCAAGACCGGCAAAGCATCCAACTCTTTGGCGTCTGGAGAGCAACATTCGCGACTCTCGCCGACCTTCATGGATGTTTCCAGTCCGAGTAATTCTCGGCGCAGCTGATCTTGAACATGGACAAGCTCGGACAAATACCTCATCAGGCTTAAAAGAGCCTTGGTGATCAGACTATGGCCGGCCACTATTTGGTCCATGACCTCGCTGGCTGTGATTAAATCTCGCTGGTTAGCGGATGTAGCAAAAAGATCCGAACCTTCTTCTTCGGCAGCTTTTTCGAGGCCGATGCGATGTGCCTTGAACACAACCGGCTCATCCGCGGGGTCGCTAGGCGCTAAAGGTCTAGTCGACAACGAGGCATGCGCCGTATCACATAGATTCTTGATCCAATGGCGAATGCGCTCATGAGCGTCATCCGCCGCCCCGGGGTATGGGGATATGCCGAACTTGGAACAAAGACGTGTGAGACTGGGAAGCTCTTTTACCCAGAAAAAGCGTTGGGGAACTAAAAGCAATTGACGACGCAATTGATCCCAAGCATCCCGATCATGAAGAAGGTCTGTGCTGTTGGACTTTCCCAGTATATAGGCTGAGACTACGTCAATAGCCATGGCCATGAGGATGGGTTGTACATCGGTCCCTTGGGAGGCTGCACTGGCGGCCTCTTGCTCTAGCAGTGGAAGCAGTCGGCGAAATAAAATGAACTGAATCTGAGTCTGAGCGGCTTTTGAGGACTGAATATAGGACTTTGAGTAAACGTGGGACATGATTCGCTTCCTGCTCGAGTGATCCTCGAAGCTAAGGGCGGAGAAGAGGGAAGCGTAGCTACAAGGAATTGTTAGATCCCGGTTGCACTCCCGACACTTGCGGTACTTACCCATACTGATCGAAAGCGCTGTACAGCGATGCCTTTGCAAATGCGCCCTGGTACACTACGCGGATACCGTCGAGCCCAGCGACGCTGACAGTGTTGGGGGCGACCCTGACGACATCGCCGAACCGAGAATGGGCCAGGAGCAGGGTGCTTTCCTCAACGCCATTCCATTTCGCCCATAAAATCCAGATTCTCGAAATGCGGCAAGACCAGTGAGCTGCGGGAATGGATGCCAGCGGCGAGAGAGAGCTGGGCGATAGGACATGGGCGTACACGGCATAAATGAGGACAAGACCTCCCAAGAGAGCTACTTCGTGCATTTTAGTGATTAGGTAGTAATATGGGTGTTCAAACTAGAAGAGCGTCAACGGCCGAGGAATAGCTTAAAAGCTGTGCTTGTCTCTACTTGGGCAGAGACCACCCTCGCCGGTTCCATCAACTCCAACTTGCGCACACGGACGGATAATGGGTTGTCAAGGAAACCAGCAGCTGCAACTTGGCAAGATGCGGAATAGTGATGTCGCAACCGTGCTTTCAGCTGTTGATCCGTTAATCGGGCGCAATGCCTCGAGACGGCCCGATGGTAGTGGGAACCCTGGTTTGATGCACCATATCATATGCCTGGTGTTGCCTAGGGATGAATTATAATTAATGCATTGGCGTACACTGATGATGACTTGAGTCTGGGGGAGGGGCAGGGTGCCAGAAATTACTGGGCAAGACACAACGGCAATCGAAAACATGCAAATGGCCCCCCGCCCCTGCCCACTCCTAGGATCTTTGCACGTGCAGGGGAGACCGTTGGCTGGTCTAGACGTTGCCAAATTCAAGAGCAACTCGTATTGCTATAGGCACATATTATATATGACTGATCCCGCATGGTCTTGAAGGTGTCATCACCCCACAGCCACAGCCGGCACGGAGTGGTGGGCTCCTCCCTCAGCTAGCCACAACTTCTGTCAGTCTTTTTAGTTCGTTCATCTCACATCTCATGATCGGCCCGTGGCCGATACAGCTAATCATACCCTATCTAGCCCACTCAGGCATGAATTTGTAAGGATGTTTGTCATTAGGCACATATAGGCCCTGTTAGCAGGCACGCCTTCCCAGCTGAGTCAGTAGGATGCCCCTTATTAGCCGCCACCTTCGGCCCCTCTATT